>JAKCPI010008124.1:0-78855 GCA_023213315.1 Euborellia annulipes
GGTAAAACCGGTTTTTCTCGAAAGTCGGTAAAAACCGGTTTTTCTCGAAACTCGGTAAAAACCGGTTTTTACCGTTAGTCGGTTTTTCTCGAACTCGGTAAAAATCTGCTTTTCTCGAAACACGGTAAAATCCGTATTTTCTTTATTTTATCGAATTGATTTCAAGCTTATATTCAGTTTTAGGAAGTGTAATTTAAGATTCTTTTTTATTTTTTTTTTATTGAATTATAATAGAAAAAAAAATCTTAAGTGTCTTCATACAAGAAAATTTGTTTAACTTTCTCTTATTTCGTATGGGAATATTCAGGTAGACTGATCAACTCAAATTGATCCCGGGCGCCCCTAATTTTGAGATTTGAATAACTTGGCCCCCACTAGTGCAAATTTGATGATAATTGGAATTTAAGCTCAGGGTAGTATATAAAAGGCTAAATCAACTCAAATTGATACCGGACGCCCCCCCCCCACCCCAATTTTTGAGATTTGAATAACTTGGCCCCCACTGGTGCAAATTTGATGATAATTGGAATTTAAGCTCAGGGTAGTATATAAAAGGCTATAATCAACTCAAATTGATCTCGGACGCCCCCCCCACCCCAATTTTTGAGATTTGAATAACTTGGCCCCCACTGGTGCAAATTTGATGATAATTGGAATTTAAGCTCAGGGTAGAATCTAAAAGACTATGATCAACTCAAATTGATCTCGGACGCCCCCCCCCACCCCAATTTTTGAGATTTGAATAAATTGGACCCCACTAGTGCAAATTTGATGAAAATTGGAATTTAAGCTCAGGGTAGAATCTAAAAGACTATGATCAAATGAAAATGATGAGCTCCTACATTTCAAATTTCATCGAATTTTGTCTATTGGGGCGAATTCAAAACTCAAAAATTGTGGAAGAGGGGGGGGGGTCGGGGATCATTTTTAGTTCATCATAGTCTTACTCTGAGGTTAAATTCCAATTTTCATTAATTTGCACCCGAGGGGTCCAATTTTTTCATTGATTAAAGAAAAAAGAGAGAAACGAATATAATAAAAATAATAAAATTAATTATAGGCTCATAATAAATTTAATATTTGTAATTTTTTCAAGCCTAAGTAGATTAATTAAATTGGAAATTTTTTTCTGATTTCAATGATATATAGATATGATAGGCTATTTTTATTTTATCTAAATAGGCTATATTTAATTAAAATTAAATTTGTATATCAATAGGTAAATATTCATCTTTTTATTTTTTTTAGCAGAAAAAAAAAAACAAAGTTTATAAAATGTAGGCTTATAATAAATTTTATTGCGCGCCACTGAGTTTCGGGAAAGAGAGAGATAGACAAAGAGAAGAAACGAAATGGTGTTAGCCCTCCCTCCCTTCCACTCTCCCCTCACTTGAAGCATGTTTGTCTAAAATTTTTTTATTAAATACATACGTATTTAAAAAAGTTTTAATAATTATATACCTACTTATTTCATAAATCCCTTATTTTGAAAGGATTTTTGGTATATACTGGTATTCAAAAATATTCTCCCTGAGTTCATATAATGTGAGTGTACCAGGTGTTCCGGGTTCGTTTCCCATTTAAAGCGAGAAAAAGGTATTTCAAATGAATTGGCGACCAAGCATTTTAAGAAAACGAGAAAAATTCGATAAAAACAGCCCTACGGTAAAAAAATGACTTTTAGTTTCATCGGCCTGCGGTAAAAACAGATTTTTCTCGAAACTCGGTAAAAACCGGTTTTTCTCGAACCTCGGTAAAAATCTGCTTTTCTCGAGACACGGTAAAAACCGGTTTTTCTCGAAACTCGGTAAAAACCGGTTTTTCTCGAACCTCGGTAAAAATCTGCTTTTCTCGAGACACGGTAAAAACCGGTTTTTCTCGAGACACGGTAAAAACCGGTTTTTCTCGAAACTCGGTAAAAACCGGTTTTTCTCGAACCTCGGTAAAAATCTGCTTTTCTCGAGACACGGTAAAAACCGGTTTTTCTCGAAACTCGGTAAAAATAAGCTTTTCTCGAAACTCAGTAAAAATCTGCTTTTCTCGAGACACGGTAAAACCCGTAATTTCTCTATTTTATCGAAAGATTTCAAGTTTTAGCTTTAAGAAGTGTAATTTAAATTTTTTTTTTTTTTTTAATTGAATATGAAAAAGAGAAAGTAAAAGAAATCTGAAGTGACTTTATACAAGATTTGTTTTACTTTCTCTTATTTCTTATGGGAATATTTAGATAGACTGATCAACTCAAATTGATCCCGGACGCCCCTATTTTTGAGATTTGAATAACTTGGCCCCCACTAGTGCAAATTTGATCAAAATTGGAATTTAAGCTCAGAGTAGAATCTAAAAGAGTATGATCAACTCAAAATGACCCCGGACCCCCCCTAATTTTGAGATTTGAATAACTTGGCCCCCACTAGTGCAAATTTGATCAAAATTGGAATTTAAGCTCAGGGTAGAATCTAAAAGAGTATGATCAACTCAAAATGACCCCGGACCCCCCCTAATTTTGAGATTTGAATAACTTGGCCCCCACTAGTGCAAATTTGATCAAAATTGGAATTTAAGCTCAGGGTAGAATCTAAAAGAGTATGATCAACTCAAAATGACCCCGGACCCCCCCTAATTTTGAGATTTGAATAACTTGGCCCCCACTAGTGCAAATTTGATCAAAATTGGAATTTAAGCTCAGGGTAGAATCTAAAAGAGTATGATCAACTCAAAATGACCCCGGACCCCCCCTAATTTTGAGATTTGAATAACTTGGCCCCCACTAGTGCAAATTTGATCAAAATTGGAATTTAAGCTCAGGGTAGAATCTAAAAGAGTATGATCAACTCAAAATGATGCAGCCCCTCCATTTAAAATTTCATCGAATTTTGTCTATTGGGGGCGAATTTATTCAAAACTAAAAAATTCAGTAGGGGGGGGTCGGGGATCATTTTTAGTTCATCATAGTCTTACTCTGAGGTTAAATTCCAATTTTCATCAAATTTGCACCCGAGGGGTCCAATTTTTTCAAAACTCATATATAAGAGGAGAAGGGTTGGGCTTTGCAAAAATTGGACGGGGCAAAAATTATTTTTCTTAATCGATTAAAGAAAAAAGAGAGAAACGAATATAATAAAAAAAATAATAAAATTAATTATAATAATAAATTTAATATCTGTAATTTTTTCAGGTCTACTTAGATTAATTAAATTGGAAATTTTTTTCTGATTTTAATGATATATAGATCATGATAGGCTATTTTTTATTTTATCTAAATAGACTATATTTAATTAAATTTAAATTTTTATATCAATAGGTAAAAATCTATCTTTTTATTTTTTTTAGCAGAAAAAAAAACCAAGTTTATAAAATGTAGGCTTATAATAAATTTTATTGCCCGCCTCTTAGTGTCGTAGAGAGATAGAGAGAGAGAGAGAGAAAGAGAAGAGAGGGACCCCCTCCCTTAGCCTCTCCCTTTCACTCTTGCGTCTCTTCAAATATGTTTGTCTAAAATTTTTTTATTAAATACGTACGTATTTAAAAAAGTTTTAATAATTATACTTATTTCATAAATCCCTTATTTTGAAAGGATTTTTGGAATATATTCAAAAATATTCTCCCTGGGGTTCATATCTTGTGGGTGTACCTGAGGTCCCGAGGTCGCTTCCCATTACAAGCGAGCAAAATGTATTTCAATTGAATTGGCTACCAAGCATTTTAAATTAATTAATTATTACTGATGGGGTCTAAATGGCTTTAGATGCGAAAAAGACCTTAAAGGAAATATAAAAATTACACTTGGAAATGCTACTGTATATATGTGAAGTGTATAATTTTATTAAAGTGATGAAAATTCAAGTAAAAATATGGAAAACGAGAAAAATTCGATAAAAACAGCCCTACGGTAAAAAAACGACTCGGTTTTTACCGTAAGATCGGTAAAAACCGGTTTTTCTCGAAACTCGGTAAAAACCGACTTACGGTAAAAACCGGTTTTTACCGAGTTTCGGTAAAAACCGGTTTTTACCGACTTTCGAGAAAAACCGGTTTTTTTTCCATTATCGAGGTCGGTAATGAAAATCCATTACCGTCCAGCCCTACCCAGCAGCTCCCGGGCAGCTCGTGGTCACCATCCACGTACCCACAAGTTGTGGGCCCCTAAGCGAAACTTCATTTATAACTCATACGAGTATCGTTAAAGTCTCAAATGCCCAAAGTTGTCGAAAAGACTGTATGAATGTGAGTGTGAGTGGGAAAAAAAGTGTGAGTGTTTAAAAAAAATATAAAAGCAAACATGTGAGGTCGTAGGGCCCCCGGCAGGAACGAAATTCCTCACGCCTTTTCTTCAACTCGGAATATAATTTAATATGAATAACTTATTATTTAAATAGACGGATTCGGCGGGCTTTCCGTCTAGCCTGGGAGCTGCGCCTGCTGGAACCTCTTGCTCGCCTTCGGCGAGCAATTTCCTGCCTACGGTAGATAGAAGGAAATAAAGAGAAGGAGAAGATGGGAGTGACCTCGCCAAGACTTCGGCTAATCTCGCTTTCCTCCGCAGTCACTCGGGCGCTGGGAAGGCATTTTTGTTAGGAACCCATTTTTGTTACGTTACATTTTCTTCCAATTCACCCTGCGTAAGCCGCGAAACTTGAATTAATAAATATTAAATAATAAGAATATTAATATTAATTTGTTCTTTTAGGTAAAAATAAAACAGGGTTTGTTAGGAATAAATTCCCACCCCCTGGTTAGTATTACGCCCCAGGTTATTTAGGGTTCTTTTTCAAAAAGTTAGAATTATGAACATGTTTTTGTTGGCCATAAAAATTTAAAAAATTTACAATTAAAGATTACCAATCAAAAGTTGATTTATTATTCCAGTCTCCATTGAAGGCTTTCTGTCAATATATAAACAAAAATGGAAAAAATTGATATATTGGAATAATTTAATCTTCTTGCGTTTTTTTTTTAAATTGAAGAATATTTACAGTAGCATTATCTCGCATTAACTCCGTGTTTTATTTAGAGACTTTCAGTTAAATAATAAAAAATATGAAAACCTCTAAAATATTATCAATATATTCAAAACAAAAAAAAAAAATAAATATATATTTTTAAAGGATACATCTATTGTAATAATAAAATCAAGTAAAGTTTTTTTTAACTATAATTAAATTTTATTTAAAGATAATAGTTAAATATTTTTTCGAGATCTATATATTTGAATAAGATAATAGTATTCAAAATACCTCGATTCGGACTAAACAAGTCATAGATATATTCAACAAGACATGTGAGTGTTTTTTATTGGTGAGGCCAAACATCCCATGGCCCCCGGGAATCGAACCCAGGATCTCCGCCTTTCCGGGGCATAGGCGTGCTATCCATTGCACCAGGCCACCGGACCCTCGACGGTGGGGGAAGTGAGTTTTATTGGTGCAGGTCGAGGGTCCGGTGGCCTGGTGCAATGGATAGCACGCCTATGCCCCCGGAAAGGCGGAGATCCTGGGTTCGATTCCCGGGGGCCATGGGATGTTTGGCCTCACCAATAAAAAACACTCACATGTCTTGTTGAATTTATTTAAAGACAAGATTTGTCTCTAAACATTAGATAGATTTCTTACGGTTTCGGTCACGTTTTTAAAGGCTGAGAGGTTAGAGATGTTGACAAATGTCAATATACATATGATAGAATTATTTGCATTTAAAACAATTTCTCAGAGTAACTCGCCGCCAGGCGCGTGTACGTTCTAATAGATATTACGCCAAAGACTAAAAAAAAAATCTTGTGTAAAATTTTTCTGAAATGTATGAATGACTGCCATGAATTATCCGGCATTTTAGTTTTTTTTTTTTTTTTTTTTAACTTTGGACACCCCTAAGGATTTTTTACCATCCCTGAATGTAAAAATCGTTTTTTTTTACGATATTCTGTACTTCTTTACTTTTTCAAAAATCATTCATTCGTACAAATCGTTTAATTATTAACGAAATTATAAACAAAATATCAAAGTCAAGTACAAATATTAAGAAAAAGATTTATGATTAATGTCTTAGAAGTTTGAGCTTTTATTGGGTATATGTATAGCACTGAAACATGTCTTTGATAACTATTTTGTTCATAATTTCGTTAAAGATTAATAAATTTTCAAGAATTAATGATTTTTTGAAAGTTGAAGAACTATAAAATATCGTAAATATGTTTTTTTCATTCGGAAAAATTGTATTAGGGTGTCCATAGTTTAAAAATACTGTAAAAATTCTGTTTTTCTAAACTTTAAGCCGTTTGAGGCAACACTAAATAAAATAATAAAATGTATTTAAATTTAAAATTTTTGGAATTCTAGGCCTATATTATTTTTTTTTTTTTTTGGGGGGGGGCGACATTCTTGTACCTGTGGGGAGGCGGCAATCAATGTAGTTACGTTTCTGATGATAAACTATACATCATATGAATGATACATTTAATTGAATTCTGTGATGATATCTTGTTCATTTAGTGGAAAACATATTTTATATAAACAAAAAAAAAAAACAAAGTAGAGGCCCATAATATCACCTTTGCCTCTAATTGTAAACGGTCTACTTACTATGTGTACTTCTATAAACAGCACGAGAAATTAAAATTTTATATTTTTTTAAATAAAGAACAATATTTGTTCTTTTCAAACGAATAATCCGATCAATCTATTTATATTTATACTATTATATATGATAATAAAAAACACAACTTATAGTTGAATAGCAAAATCCCTGGCTGGTTATTTACATGTCGACTGAATGAATGATTTCAGGATAAATAACAATCAATGCTAGTCAGGTAGTAGTAGAGGGGGTGCTCTGTTTTGCATTAAATATCAGACAAATACCGCGGATGCAAATGCCACCTGCCACCCTCATCCCTGCCCCTGGCGACGTCCGCTTTTTGCGCCGCTCTGGATATATATATGTATATATTGGCTGGTTGATTTGCATTGGGCGGCAGATTGTCCCCCCTGGACCCGAATCTGGCATTTGGCCCCGGATCACGGGTCATTTCATTAACCGATTGAAAAACGTTAATATTATAACGTCCACTTGTAAATAATATGCCAGTTTCAGATTAAACAAATGTCCTGTGAATTTTTTCTACCATTGTTTTTTTTTCCTTTTTTTTTATAGATTTAGTTAGCATTATCAAATTATTTGATTGGTTAAATTGTAATTATTGTTTAAGATTAAATTCAAAAAACGGTTATCGTCAAGTCTTATATGGTCTGATTTGCCGAAAAGACTGTGTGAATGTGTGTGTGAGTGTGAATGAGAAAAAGTGTGAGTGTATTTAAAAAAAAAAAGGTTAAAAAAATTGCAAAACTTTCCTAAGTGAGTGGTTCAACCATTGTGCTACGGCCAGGGGGTTCCTTGTGGTCCAATTTTTTTATCAGAATATTTATTTGATCGATTTTTCATCATCATCATCTTAAGGTTCGGTGACCCTGAAGAAGTTAAACTCACGCATGAAGCCATCGATACTGGAATTTTTCTAATACAGTATAGCTATACATATATCTGTAAAGTCTTAAACGGCCGCAGCAGCCGAAAAGACTATAAATTTACAATAAAAAAAAAAACTAGGTCAACTTTTTATTTCTTAAACTTTGAAACCTAACGATATCCTGGTTAGATTCAAGTTTTTCTAAAAAACATTTTTTATTTAAAAATTTTAATGAAGGTTAGAAAGAGTAAGTAGACATCAGGATCTCTTTATCAGTGAACTAGGTCAAGCAATGGTTGCGTCTTGTGCTAGAAGTTATTTTCGGTTAAAAAAAAAAAATAAAAAACACTCACACTTTTTTTTCCATTCACACTATCTTTTCAACAACTTTGGCCATATAAGACTTTAAACGATAACTGTTATTATGAATATATATATATATATATATATATATATATATATATATATTGGGGTCCAGGCATTTGGTATCCAAATGGCTTAAATAAAATCATCGGACTGTATGGGATCCGAACCCTCGACCCTTGGTATACAAGGCAGGCGCGCTACTAGCTACGCCAAGCCCGAGGGCTTATTTTCACTTTTAAACAATAAAAACTTTTCTAAACACTCTTATTTGATATTCATTTCTAGCTACTTATCCACCCCTATATATGTCTTATTATTAGGTCTATTTAATTATATCTAAAGACCGAAAAAAGCACAAAAATATGGAAAATGCTTAAAACAGCATAAAAATGTTGAATTAAAAGTTGTTTAATAAGCATAAAATTTGACAAAAAGCATCACATAAGTAACTTACTATTACTATTTGGATATATTAAAAAGGAACAATATAGGAAAGGAAAGACGAGGGTCGGGGGATATTTATGAAGTAATATACAAAATCAATTATAGCCTAATTTCTAAGTAAAAATTCTCTTAGCAAAGATTTGAAAATGTATAATTTTTGAACTTCATTTGAGAATCTCTTTAATCTCTTTTGATCCCAAACTGTCCCAATTGTTTGTTATATAAAAATTTCATAAGACATCTTAGCTTAGCTTTAAGTTTCGAGCATGGAGCGGAAGAACAATGAACTTCTTGACTACTAGATGAGATTTGATTGAATGGTCATGGTCAGTGGGTGCTGTTTTATCGGGTCAAACAATCTTATCTCTCTCTCTCTCTTAGGACATTGGCAAACGTAAGCCATTATTAATAGTCGTTTTTCATGATGGTCATTGTGCTTTGTACAATATTCATTAACCTTCGGCGATAGAGTCGGCTTATGTCGTTGTGGTAAGATGAGCAAACATTCTACACGAACCTGTTCAAATGACCATCAAAAGCCTCCATTGTGTCTTGACCATCTAAAGCGTTCCCGAACAAACGACAAGAGTATTGAGAGTAGCGCCTGCCTGGCCTATCATCTGATAAGAACCCCTCTTGGGTCAAAACACATTAAATATTCAGCCGACTTGCCTTTGGATCGCCACTGAATTAGGATACAGTTCAATCTGCCGTTAGTTTCTGGTCAAAATATAGAAAAAAATCTGGTGTGACTGGTGCACAGCACACAACTTTCTCTTACCTTCGGTAATCGAAAGTTGTGTTCTGTGCTTGTCTCACCAGATTTTTTATGTCGACATGTATTTAGTTTCCGACAGTACGGTACATTCGATTTTCAAGATGTACAATTTATAAGTATGGGAAAATATTTATATTTTGTTACCATGGCAACCATTTTTCCTATCTTTTCTATGGAGAACAAGAGTAAAGTGGTCTTCAGAAGATTTCAATGACAAAATGAGAATATACATTTTATTGAGAATCTAAAAAATAATTGATTTTTGAATTTAAAAAAAAAATCGTTGGAGCAAATTTTGAGAAAATCGAAAAAACTGAAAAAGTGCATCAGTAAAGTACTAGTACTCTTTGGTCGATTTTGTTCAAAAGCTTCGTGTCACGTCCCATGGGGGTACCTAACTTGAATATAAAATTTCAACATCCTAGCTCTTTCCTTTCTTGAGATATTTTGTTCACAGACACACAGACAGACCATGTCGCGAAAACCACTTTTTTGGATTCAGGGGACCTCAAAACGTGAAGATCCATCAAAATCTCGACATCGAATTTTTGACATGAATCCAATACTTTCTCTCTCTATATATTATTAACATATATATAGAGTTAAGAGAAAGTAAAAATGAATAAAATAGTTATATTCAAATTAAAATTGTCTGACAAGAACTGGCATATAAAATCATCTGTCTGTTCGTCTGCTTGTGCAACTTCCCGTAATTTCGAAACGAAATTTTTGTAGGCTTCTAGGGATTACAGGAAATTAAAAAGCAATTATATATTTAGATTATTTAGGAAATAAAAGTTATTAGAAAAAAAAAGTAAAAATTATGGTGTAGGTGTCAACACAACTTTCTCTTACCATCGGCAAATTAAATTTGTGTTCTGTGCTTGCCACCCCAGATTTTTTGTATCGACATATATTTAGTTTCCGTCAATATATTAGAATTCAAAATGTAAAATTTATCTATTTTCTATCTTTTCTATGTAGTACAAGTGTAAAGTGTGCTTCAAACTATTTTGCCTACAAATTGAGAATATACATTTTAAAGAAGAATAACTAAAAATCTGGTGTGACTGGCGCACAGCACACAACTTTCTCTTACCCTTCGGTAAGAGAAAGTTGCGCACTGTGCTGGTCACACCAGATTTTTTGTGTCGAGATATATTTAGTTTCCGATAGCACCTTAGTTTCAAACTTGCATTTTAAATGTTGACTGCTTCAAATAAACTATGGTTATTTTTCAAAATTTTAATCTCATATTTGGACATTTTATACACAATATAGAATCGTAAATAAATACAAAATTTCATAAGAATTGGAAAAAAAAATTTTAAATGCCTAAAAAGTTCTAAAAGGGACCCCCTTTTGAATCGAAATTAACATACAAATCCCTATAGGAAATTAACATTAGGCCTATGAGAGAAGGCGGAGAGACAGGCGATAATGTTTGCAAGTGAGAGAGAGAGAGATATATATGTTTTCTCCTAAGCAATTAAAGACACAAATAAAATAAAAATAAATGGGAATTTAAATAATAATTGATTTTTAATCTAATAAAAAGAAAAAGATTTAAATTCCGTTACCATGGCAACCAGTTCTATCTTTCCTATGAAGAACAAGAGTAAAGTGGTCTTCAGAAGATTTCAACGGCAAAATGAGAATATACAATTTAAAGAGCATCTAAAAAATAGTTGATTTATGAATTTTAAAAAAAATCCTTGGAGGGAATTTTGAGAAAATCGAAAAAAACTAAAAAAGTACATCAGTAAAGTACTAGTACTTTTTGGCCGATTTTGTTCAAAAGCTTATTTTGAGATTCTTCAAAGGTACCTAAGTTAAATATAAAATTTCAATCCGGTAGCTCAACTCCTTCATGCTAAAAATCTGTCCCCACACACACACACACACACACACACACACACACACACACACACACACACACACACACACACACACACACACACACACACAGACCAATTTGCGGGACCCACTTTTTTGGACTCAGGGGACCTCAAAACATGTATATCCATCAAAATCTCGACATCGAATTTTTGACATGATCGCAATACTTTCTCTCCTATATATTTCATATATAGGGTACGAGAAAGTAAAAAATTATTGATTTATGAATTTTATTCAAAATCTTTAAAGTCACTTGTGAGAAAAAAAAAACACTGAAAAAGTACATGAGTAAAGTACCAGTAAACTTTGGCCGTTTTAATTAAAATTGCTGAATATGGACTTGGCTACTTAGCTTAAGTATAAATTTTGAGTATCGAGAATTGTTTTGTTTTTGAGTTATTTGTTTTATCTCACATTTTTTATATTTCATTTGAAATTCATTTAATTTATTGTGAAAAGAACTAAATTTTGAGAAAAGCAATAAAACAGGTATTTAAAAGCAATAAAATCTCTAAAAATTTTGTTTTGATATTTTAACTGGTATAGACATTCTGGGAATTCAGGATTTTTTCACGATAAATTTAATGAATTTTAAGTGAAATATCAAAAAATGTGGGTTAACGGAATTACTCAAAAACAAAAAGACTCTCGATACTCAAATTTTATACTTAAGCTAAGTACTCATGTTGCAAGCATCTCAATGGATTCCAATTAAATCTAACAAAGTTGTGAGTGAATTTATAAGACATGTAGGGATCTATGTCTATGACTTACAAATTGTTAGTTGAGTCCAAAAAGAATCGAGATGTTTTGAATAGTAATATCTAATTCAAATATATAAATCTCGAAAATACTTAGCTAAATTCAATTAAATCGGTCAAAAAGTATTTGTACTTTACTGATGCACTTTTTTGTTTTTTCGATTTTCTCAAAATTCACTTTAACGATTTTGATTAAAATTTATAAATCAATTGTTTTTTAGATATCTTTAAAATATATATTCTCATTTTACTTTCAATTACCGAAGGTAAAAGTTGTGTGCTGTACCTCCATTCACCCCAGATTTTTTTAAGATAAGTTAGAGAGAGGTTTATACTATACTTTTATATATAATAAGTGAGATATGTATATTTATATTAATATATGAAACGAGTTGATTCAATTTTTTTTAATTTTCGGCTATTTAGACAATGTTTTTATTTTAATTGAAAAGCCAGCACATGTTCAAGGAAAGGCGAAGGTCCGTCGCAAGCTGATTCGAGCGAGTTGGCGGAAAGCGGGCAGCGCGGCTAGCTATATATACCTGGTACAATTATTATTAACATAAATTTCTATTAAACTCTATAATTCTCTAAAACTCTTTCCAGTAAAGAAAGATACATTTTAACATAATTACCTAGATACAACTTTCGTTTAATTACAGTATCCAAATTCAAAGTGGTGCAATATAATAAATAAATAAAACTTGAAATGCAACATTATCTCTTTCGGAGGGCGTGCATTAACACTGAAATATGAGCATGATAGTAACATACGGTATGCTAATGTGAACAGATGTATATATATATGATACATTCTTTGATCTGCACTTTCAATAAAGTATGCATTTGTTTATATTAAACATTAGTTATCTATTAAAGATTTCCGGGGATTCTGGTATCGATGCACACAGATCCTATTACAACAAGGCTAATATGCTATTAGTTACTATATCATATAGTGTATTAGTAAAAGGGAAGAGAGAGGGAGAGAGAGCAAGTGTAACTTTATACTCTCTCCGGTCTGAAGTTCCTCCGTCTCCTAAGCACATCCATAGGATGAGGGTGTAGTGGGTGGTGGGTTGAATTGAGGATGGGGAAAATTGGCGTTTCTAGAGTCAAGTTTGATCAGAGATTTTACGGGCCAAGTCTAACAAAAGCTACGCACCGATGAACAATTTGAATACCGGGCCAGTTTGTGGATCTACGCCCTCAAAGAGTATATTATTGACTTTATCGTGACACAATGAAAGGACTATGAAATACAAATATATTAAATATATATTTATAGCAAGTTAAACAAAACACTTTTATTTCACTAACTATATAAGTTAGATACTTCTTGATTAACTAAAGTTCACTTTTATTTTCGATTATCTTTAAACAATTTTAAATTGAAATTATTATAATTAAAGACAGCGGTTCCTATAAAAAATATAAATAATTTTTTCAAAAAATAATTGAGTTTCATTACTTTTATTTCGCACATTTAAAGTGTCAAAAATAAGACCTACTGTCCAGGGCCGGATCTAGGGGGGGGGGGAGGCAGTGGGTGCATGTGCCCCGGGCGGCAGATATTAAGGGCCGGCAATTAAAGAAAGATTTACTAAAAAAAAGGTAAAATGATATGAATTTTGTATAGAAAATTTTAAGGAAAGGGAGGCAAATTAATCCCCTAGATCCGGCCCTGCTACTGTCAGAAACTAAATATATATCGACACAAAAAATCTATAGTCCTAATGTCGGCCTATAGATAAAATATTATGAACTTCAATGAATTCGAATTATCACCATTAATAAAAGAAAATATTTTCTCTTTAAGTAAAAATGTTCCCTTTTCCGATACCTTTAAATTTTTAGACTTGTTATTTCAACGTTTATATATCGTGGGCGGGCTTGCAAAAGGGATTATGTGAATAAGCGTCAAAAACAAGTCAGATTGACTTTTCTCTTTCCACGATCAAAATTGAAAGATTCAAACCGCTTTCTAATACACAAGCAAATATTGAAGTATTTGGGTCTTCTTGACTTTTCGACTTTTGAACATCAATGAATGTCTGAAAATAATTTGTCTTGAAGGAGTTTACAAGAATAAATTTGTTTTTCTTTTTCATTGAGAAACTCGCCCCTATCTAGAGCCAAAAAAGAAAAATAATAACCGTTATAGAGAAAAATTTGCTTTTCGAAACGAGTAACAAGACTAGCCGCCTGGGGTTATCCATTGAAGATATGCCTTTTCTTATCTTTTTTTTTTTTTTTTAAGTTCTCTTAGAATTTGATTTATTAATGTGAGCAAAAGGAATCTAATTCATTAGCTTAACAATTTTTATAATATTTTTTCTATGAGGAAAATAAAAACTTAATTAATAAATCAAAAAGTTATTTTATAAATGCAAATATTTCGACATCATTATATTGATATCATATCAATCATAATCTAATCAAGACGCCAATTTGAGAAGTTTGTTAGAAGTTTTTTTAAATTGTCCTCTAAGCCAAAACAAGTGCTAATTTAAATACCTAAGAGGAAAATAAAAACAAGTTAATTCGTGACAAAGAGGAAGTCCGAAACAGAAAAATTACAATTGTATTTATGTGCTACGGTGCATTAATGTAAAAAACAAAAAATAAATAAAAATATTTAAACTTAAAAACTTTAATTTGAGAAATTTGATGAGTTGGCGATGTGTAGGCGATGTTTAGGGCGATGAGTAGGCGATGAATTGGCAATGTGTAGGTGATGTTTAGGCGATAAATAGGCGATGTGTAGGCGATGAGTTGGCGATTTGTAGGCGATGAGTTGGCGATGTTTAGGCGATAAATAGGCGATTTGTAGGCGATGAGTTGGCGATGTTTAGGCGATAAATAGGCGATGTGTAGGCGATGAGTTGGCGATGTGTAGGCGATATTTAGGCGATAAATAGACGATTTGTAGGCGATGTGTAGGCGATGTTTAGGCGATAAATAGGTAATGTGTAGGCTATGAGTAGGCGATGTTTAGGCGATAAATAGGCAATGTGTAGGCGATGAGTTGGCTACTTGTTTGCCAGAATATAAATACAAAACAAATTTTTAAGTATTAATTTTTAAAATTTTACATTAAAAATAAGTTTTTTTTTTAGAAAAAAAAGGTATTTTTTTCAAATCTCGGGGGAAGGGGGAGGGGAGGTAATTACCCCTTTACCCCCCCTTGTATCCGCCTTTGTAAATAGGCGATGTGTAGGAGATGAGTTGGCGATGTGTAGGAGATGAGTTGGCGATGTGTAGGCGATGTTTAGATGATAAATAAGGATGAGCATGCGAAATTTTATTTCAAAATGTACGCATTGATCAAACAGATCGTGACAAATAGACGGACAAAGAGAATTATACTGTATATATTTACTAGCTGAGTAGTCCGTCGTTCACCTAGACAAGGGGCTTTGGAACCCAGGAATTTTAATTTTCGACATCCTAAATGAGTTTTTTCAAAAATAAAACCTAATCTCAAATCAGGTTCGTAAAATTCCCTATAAAAAAACAACATGGAAATCCATCAAATAGTTTCAATTCAATTTTATAATTAAACAAAATATTAAATTTTAATTTTCTTGTCATTGATACTCAAATAAATCATATGTCTGGGTTTAATAATTTAAAAATCTGGTGTGACTGGCGCACAGCACACAACTTTCGATTGCCGAAGGTAATCGAAAGTTGTGTACTGTGCTTGTCACACCAGATTTTTTGTGTCGACATATATTTAGTTCCCGACAGTACGGAACATTTGAATTCAGATGTAAAATTTATAAGTATGGGAAAATATTTATATTTTGTTACCATGGCAACCATTTCTCCTATCTTCCCTGTGAAATACAAGAGTAAAGTGGTCTTCAGAAGATTTCAATCGCAAAATGAGAATATAGATTTTAAAGAGCATCTAAAAAATAATTGATTTTTGAATTTTAAAAAAAATCGTTGGAGGAAATTTTGAGAAAATCGAAAAAAACTGAAAAAGTACATCAGTAAAGTACTAGTAATCTTTGGCCGATTTTGATTAAAAGCTTATTTTTCCGGTCCCGGGGGTGTTTAAGTTAAATATAGAATTTCAACCTCGTAGCTCAATTCCTTCATGCTTAAAATTGAACACAGACACACCCACCCACCCACCCACAGACAGACCATGTCGCGAAAACCACTTTTTACTTTCTCTTACCTATGTATATATGTAATATATATATAGAGAGAAAGTATTGGATTCATGTCAAAAATTCGATGTCGAGATTTTGATGGATCTTCACGTTTTGAGGTCCCCTGAATCCAAAAAAGTGGTTTTCGCGACATGGTCTGTCTGTGGGTGGGTGGGTGGGTGGGTGGGTGTGTGGGTGGGTGTGTGTGTGTGTCTGTGTTCAATTTTAAGCATGAAGGAATTGAGCTACGAGGTTAAAATTTTATATTTAAGTTAAACACCCCCCGGGACCGGAAAAATAAGCTTTTAATCAAAATCGGCCAAAGAGTACTAGTACTTTACTGATGTACTTTTTCATTTTTTTTCGATTTTCTCAAAAATCGCTCTAACGATTTTGATTAAAATTCAAAAATCAATTATTTTTTAGATGCTCTTTCAAATGTATATTCTCGTTTTGCCCTCAAAATTGTTTGAAGCACACTTTACTCTTGTGCTTCATAGGAAAGATAGGAGAAATGGTTGCCATGGTAACAAAATATAAATATTTTCCCATACTTATAAATTTTACATCCGAATTCAAATATTCCCTACTGCCGGGGACTAAATACATGTCGACACAAAAAATCTGGTGTGACAAGCACAGTACACAACTTTCGATTACCGAAGGTAAGAGAAAGTTGTGTGCTGTGCGCCAGTCACACCAGATTTTTTGGATTCAAGGGACCTCAAAACGTGAAGATCCATCAAAATCTCGACATCGAATTTTTGACATGAATCCAATACTTTCTCTCTATATATATATTACATATATACATAGGTAAGAGAAAGTAAAAATTGAAATTCAAAATATTAGACTAATTAGTTCGCTTATCCCTTTCTTTCTGACTTGGTCAAATTTTTTTTCCTTTATAATGATGTCACTAGTCAAATGTTTCTGTCCATGCACATATAGGCCTACATTAACAGAGATTTCACTCTGATTTCGGAATAATCATTTATCTAAATTAATGGACATGATTAATGTCCAAATGCAAATGGTTAATTAGTTAATGCGAATGCTATTGTATTTGTTTTAATTTTCATTCACTAATAATTTATTTATATTTACATAAATTAAATATTTACACTTTATTATTGTTTAATAGATTATCTTCTTTTTTTTTTAATTCATTTTTTATTAATTTTATTTCGGAAATCTTCGTTTATAATTAACCAAACACATTAGATGGGAGTGTGGCTATAAAATTGTTTATATTGTTACGAGAATTGAATGAGTAGCAAGCTCTTTTTTATTTCCACCTTGATATCTTTCCATTAATAATTACCTTAATGAAATTCAATCTTCATAAAAGAATAAGCTTTCGGTTCCCTTGTAATTCTAATTCCAGATCTGTGTCAGTAACAAAAAAAAAAAAACACTAATTTAGAAGCGTTAATTAATAATTAAAAACAGCCATTTATTTTTTAAGGCGAAATTTTTAATTCAAAGCTGAACCCAATCATGAAGCGAGTAACCTCAAGTTGTCACGCAATCGGATATTGGCCATTGCAAAATTAATCAAACAAATCGCGTCAATTGATAATTATCAAAGCTTTTCTGTGCAGACTTGCATGAAGGCCCCCTCTCTCCTTTTGTATAATTCATGATCATACCATGTCTTTCGCAACCATTATAATTATTTAATCGGTTCTTGTTAAAATCGAAGTGACTTTATCAAAACGTAATGAATTCTTAATGACTGGAGTATATACATAAAGTGTAAAGCTGATTTATTTATTTATTTATTATGCTTTATTTAAAAACATCCATTGATTGAATTATTATATAAAAGACTACGTTTACGATAAATGAATTGTTTAAAAGCTTCTAAAAACTCCATAGAAAGCGTCGTGTATATATTAATTAAGTCTGTAACAAGGCAAAAACTAATTTATAATCTAGCGAAACGCAATGCAGCGTACGTCATCCCTTGCATGTGTGTTGTGGCGGGTTCGGTGATTCTTAAACTTTAATGGGGATGGAACTATTCCATTTAATCCCTTACTAATCCCATTGCTTGTGCTTCTTCCAAACACAACTGCCAGCAAATAATAACATGAGTTAAATTAGCTGTAAAATATGGAAAGCGGCCTAATCCCTGCGGAGATTAAATCCACGGAGATGTGGCTTGGCTTATAATGGAGAGGGGGATGCTGAGGAGCTCCCAACTCCAACCTCCAAACACTACTACTACATGTGCCGCAGCTACTACATTCGAAATCGTGCTTGCTCGCATTCCTTTCTCTCTCTGTTTTAAGGAGATAATAAGCAGCTTTCTAGCTCGGCATTTACGCTTTTGCTCTATTATAATATTACATATCTACTTAACCAGAGAGTATTATCATATGCATATAAGAGCAAAGATCGGCTTAGAACAAATTCTTGCAATTTCAAATCTATTATCATATAGGGCCTAGTTCCAAAGAGTTGTTTCGATTTTTACTTTCTCTTACCTCTATATATATGTTAATATATATAGAGAGAGAAAGTATTGGATTCATGTCAAAAATTCAATGTCGAGATTTTGATGGATATACACGTTTTGAGGTCCCCTGAATCCAAAAAAGTGGTTTTCGCGACATGGTCTGTCTGTCTGTCTGTGTGTCTGTCTGTCTGTGAACAAAATATCTCAAGAACGAAAAGAGCTAGGAGGTTGAAATTTTATATTTAAGTTAGGCACCCCCAAGAGTTACTGATGCACTTTTTCAGTTTTTTTCGATTTTCTCTAAATTTGTTCCAACGATTTTTTTTTTAATTGAAAAATCAATTATTTTTTAGATTCTCAATAAAATGTATATTCTCATTTTTTATTGAAATCTTCAGAAGACCACTTTACTCTTGTTCTCCATAGAAAAGATAGGAGAAATGGTTGCCATGGTAACAAAATATAAATATTTTCCCATACTAATAAATTGTACATCTTGAAAATCGAATGTACCGTACTGTCGGAAACTAAATACATGTCGACACAAAAAATCTGGTGTGACAAGCACAGAACACAACTTTCGATTACCGAAGGTAAGAGAAAGTTGTGTGCTGTGCGCCAGTCACACCAGATTTTTTTATTCTTAATAGAGGTTGTTACTGATGCGACTGAATGGAAAATAGATAGATATAAACATAGTTTATAAACATAAAAAATATAATAAATATTTTCTATGTTTATAAACTTTACATCTTGAATTCTTATGTACTGCCCAAAACAAAATACATTAAGAAAATAATTCTTACTAAAACTATTAGTCCAGGATCCCAGGCCTACAAGTTATCACTATCAAGTTAATTTTTCGTGAGTAGCTTTATTTTGATGAGACGACCAATTTTTCCTCTAATAAGAATTCTTGATTATGGTAGCTAACAGGAGTAGTAGGGATATATTAATAATATTTCAATTTGACGATTCTCAAAAATTTATTATTATTCATGGGTTTTTTCATTAAATCAAGAAAATTATTAACATTAAATAAAAAAAAATCTTAAATAATAATGCCTGGACCCCCAATAGATATTATAAATAATAACGGTTATCGTCAAAGTCTTAAATGGCCTAAGTTGCCGAAAAGACAGTGTGTGGGAGTGTGTGTGTGAATGAGAAAAAAGTGTGAATGTTTAAAAAAAAAAATAAAAAGAAAATATTTGTTCTACAAAATAGTTTGATCAGAGTCTTCCACTTTGATCAAAACATATATTTTTTATTTATTTATTTTTTTAACACTCACACTTTTTTCTCATACACACTCGCATACACACAGTCTTTTCGGCAACTTAGGCCATTTAAGACTTTAAACAATACTCCTATGTTTAATATATCTATTGGGGGGGGTCCAGGCTTTCTTATTTAAGACATTTGGTATCCAAATGGCTTAAATAACATCATCGGACTACCTGGGGTCCGAACCCGCGACTTTTAGTATACGAGGTTAGCACGCTAAACCATATATTTTGTAGAACAAATATTTTTTTTATTTAATGTTAATAATTTTCTTAAGATTTAATGAAAAAACCCATAAATAATAATAAATTTTTGAGAATCGTCAAATTGAAATATTATATCCCTGCTACTCGTGTTAGCTACCACGGTCAAGAATTGGTGTAAGAGGAAAAATTGGTCGTCTCATCAAAATAAAGCTACTCACGGAAAATTAGCTTGATAGTAATAACTTGTAAAAATGGGCCTGGGCTCCCTGAATAACTGTAATATGCACCATTTAACGCCAACATTGATTGGAACATCTAATATTCTAATATTATTTATTCCAATGTTTACCATGAGGTGCATTAATTAGTTTAATTTTGTTTGCTAGTAAGTAGGTAGGCAACCCTGAATGGATTTTTGATAAATTGCTTTAGAGCAATCAACTTCAGTTATTAGAAAATATCTAGGGAAATTAATCAAAAAATTAAAATCCCCTTTCATGCATCCCTTTCAATGCATATGTTATGTATAAAAAATTCATATATCAATAAAAAATTAGAAATATAATAAAATCATTATTGTAATTGCATAATGAGCTCAAAGTCAAAATAATTTTAAAAACTCCAATCTCACTAGGAAAGGGTTTTCAGCATCGAAAAGAAAATTAAATGAAATTTTTTATTTTATTTAATTTAAGGTCTTTTTCGGAACGGAAGCCATTTAACAATATATATATCAATTAAATATATTTCAATTGAAATCAATTTTTAAGACTAGCACAAGAGGCAAGAAATCTGTGTTCGGCCAGGAACATTTAAAAATATTACATTTTACTGCTCAGAAAGATTAACATATGAAATAAATTTTTATTTTAATTATTTCCTATTGTTTTTTTGTTTTTTTTTTTTCTAAAAATGTTACTTAACTATTGTATTTTTCTAAAAGTATTGTTCTAAGTATTGTATTTATTATTATATATTGAAATAACTATTTTTAATTAATACAATTTAATATTTATTAATTCAAATAGCTGAAAAAGATAGGGTACCAATCTACCACTGGACCACAGCATTCGATTAAATGAATTCACTCAGAATCGGTAGGTCCGTGGCACCTTATCTTTTGTCGGCGATTTGAATGAATAAATATTAAATTGTATTAATTAAAAATAGTTATTAAAACACATATTGTAATTAACAGAAAAAAATTAAAATAATTAGAAATTATTTCGTTGTTTGATGAATCAATTATTTTTAAATGGAAACTATTCTGTATGAATATGATATTAAATATTGCACGAAGTAAGAACCGTCTAAATAAGTAGATTCTAATGATAGAATGTCATCGTCATTAGAGAGAGCACAAATTCAAATAGAGGTTCACTAATCATTGTTATTTATGAAAACATTAAGCCATCTCTCGATTCAGTTTTTATTATTCACTAATGAAATGGTAATCTCCGGTTCATTTTATTTCTCTTATACATTCATTTAATGCTTATTTACACCTTTTTAAAATCTATGCGTTTATGGACTATATATGAAAATGCTAATAGCGACGTTCTATATAATCTATGCTTTTAGCGAAAATTGTACGGGTAAATTAGATAAAATTATAAATTTATGTTTTGTTTTCATTATTTAAAAGTAATGATTGGTAGAGAGCGGTTTTGATAATTTCTCGTTTTTTATTAAAATAAAGAGGAAATAATAGAAGGAAATTTCACTAGAAAAATATAGGTAAAATTTTAATAATTAAACACCAACGTAATAAAACTTTTATTATTATTTTGTTATTAGGGTTTAAAATAAGAATAATTAAAGGCAAAGTTTATTTACTATGCAAGCACGCTAAGGTTCAAAATAAGTATTACATTTTTTCTATGCCTCCTTTGAAAATATTACAATATAAAATTTTTTAAATATTAAGGAAGAGCAAAAGGCAATTTGATAAAGTTTACTTATTAATCACAATTTCAAAAAACAGCGATAAATACTGAAAATAGAGTAGAATGTGATTCTTATTTATCTTGGAAATTATAAAACTACCTATCATCAAATTTGTTTACCATTTGTGAGTGGCTATGAATTGTAAAACAAAAGTTCAATCCATCAAGATTAAAATAATAATTTTTTTTTATAATTAAAATAATTTTTTTTTTTTTTTTTTAACATTCACACTTTTTTCTCAGGTATTGATTATTAAAAACCTCTTCCTCAATTTCCCTGACTTGTATAAGAATAGGGAAAAGCTTCCTTGCCTCTCTTGATTTAAAGAAAATGTGGAGAAATGCAGTTGTTTTATTAAAGCATAAGGAAAAAATAAATTTCTTCAGTTGAAAAATTTTTTTTTTATACCTTGTCTACTTTTCGGTGTTGGTTAGTTACCCATCTTTAGAAAGTTGTTAAAAAAGTTATTTTTCTGCCTCCTTCAAAAGTTAAAGTTGAAAAAAGAGTATTTTACAAAATACTATATATGGACCCTGTTATGCATTAGTGTGTCAAGAGCCAAAAAATTAAAAATTGAGTTAAGCACGGAATATTATTTCAAATGCTATAATTAATAGTATTTTTTATCAAATATGTCCTAAAAACATTTATATTTAATGTTACTTGCACAATTGACAAAAAAAAAAATTATAAATACAGTAATCCAATGTAAACAAAAAATTTTTTTTATTAAATTAAAATTAATTTTCTCCTTTACCGCTTTGGTCGCAAATTGAGAGCCGTAAAAATCATGTGGAAAAATGTAGATATAATAGGGGATGAAGAAAAAATAAACTTCTTTAAAAAAAATTTTTTTAGACCTTGTCTGACACATGTATTTTTACAATTGTTCACAGATTCGATAGTGTAGTGACCATCTTCATATCCATAAATATTTGTTTATTAATTTTTCAGTGAAAGTGACTGTTTTGATTATAATTAAAAAAAAAAAAAAAAAAAAACACCGACAAATACATATTAAGGAAGGCTTAAACAAAAAAAGTTTTGGAACCACTACTAAAATGCATTCAATACTTGAAGCAAGGGCGGATACAAGGGGGGGGGTGAGATAAAGGAGGTAATTACTCTCCCCCCGAGATTTGAAAAAAACTTTTTTTTTTTGGAATTATCTAATATAAAATTTTAAAATTTAATACTTAAAAATTTTATTTGTATAAATATATTCTGGTGGACAGAATGCACCTTTAAATCACCGAAAGTAAGAAAAAATTGTGTGCTGTGCGACCAATCACACCAGATTACCCCTCCTCTCTCCCAAAAAACTACTCTGGTTTCGCTCTTGACTTGAAGATATTCATTTTTCTAATTTTTATTATTGTAATATTTGCAATTTTTACCCATAGAATAACAATTCATAAATAAATTCAATGAAATTTGATTAAATTTTTGATTAAACGTAATAGAAAATTATATAAAATAAATATCAACTTTTAAAATGTATCTAATAAATATTTTAGTAAAATAAATCGTTATAAAATCTATATTAATTATGAAATTTATTTTTTATTCAATTTACGATTTGATTTAATATTTGTGTCATGCTTGAATCCATTAATTCTATTTGTCAAACCAATTTCGTTTTAGTTATCAAATATCTTAAATGAATTTTATAGATAAAAACGAATGAATAGCCTAAATCATTTTGCTCTCTAGCAGCACATTCACATTCATGATAATTATTGTTATATATTGTACAGGGTTATTAGAGTCAGATAATTTATAGATTATAATAAACGAGCTATTTGATAATGATTAGCTTTTGTTATATATTCATAATTACTTATTTATTTGTATTGATAACCATTCTTAAAGCATTTTATTTTTGACAAATAAAAATATACGACATTCATATTTGGATGCTTTAATCAAGAAAAATAGTTGGCCTATATATATACGTAAATTCACTGTTTAGCTCTCCTTTTTTTAGCTTTTGCTTTAAGAATCGGGGATTTACTTCGTTCTTCACATTACATTCACCTTCTAATCATAAATAAGGGCTGATCTATATCGCCTCAAATCAGTGGCGGATCCAGAGGAGTTTCTCGGGGGGGGGGAGTAATCTGATGTGGCTGGTCGCACAGCACACAATTTTTTTCTTATTTTCGGTAATTTATGCCCAGTTGCACCAACTAGTCTCAGATCTTGACTTGGTCAAGTCCGTCTTGAACTCAAGTCTCAGCTTGAGATTTAAAACGTTGCACCAATGAATCTTCAAATGATCTTACCCAAGCTGCCTTTAAGAAAAAACAACATCTGGCAACCTCGCATTTTTGTTACAAATTAGCCACTAGGCGGCACTACAGGACAACAAAAAACATATTTGCTAACCAAAATCTGACCAAAATAAAAATAAATAAATAAATAATCAGCTTACTCTGTTTTATCAAATTCTGTCAACAAAAAAATATTAACAAATTTTAATAAGTGAAGTATTTCTAGGTCCTCCCTCATTGGGGAATAAAAAAAGAGAAAAATTTTCATAATATATTTTTCTAGACAAACTATTGAATGAAATGGTACAAAAAAACACAAACAAATTGTAAGTTAATCTACAGTATTTTTTTTTTTAATTTAAAATAAATAAATTTAGGCCTACTTACTTTTTGTTTGACGTTTTCTGCCACTTCAATTCAATCAACTTTTAAATCTATTATTTTTAATATCTATTTAAAATATTTAATATAATATATTATATTTTTAATAATGGGTTTATTTAATTAATAAACAAATTAATAATTTAATTTAGGCTAATATTTTAATTTAATATATTAATAAATTTAACAGTAAAAATATATTTAATATATTTATTTAAATTCATATTGAATTTTGACAGATATATTTTGAAAATACGAGGTTATGTTCAAAACCTTCTCTGTCAATTATAACATTATGCAAACATCAAAATCTTCACCTCCGATCAGCTCCATCCACACCAATATTCACGTTTTCTATTAATATCTTGAAGTAAAAACCAATTTATAGCGATTAAAAACAGTTTAAACTTTTACACACCGTCTATGCTTCAACAAATTTTATTTCGAATTTTTTATATATAATATAAATATACCTGGTAAATTTTTTAAAAATTCTTGACAGGCAGTATGAAAATATAATTTTTTTTTTAAATAATAACAATAAGATTGATTAATTAAAAAAAAAAAATATATATTCTAAGGGATTATATAGATAGTTGAATATATAAAATGTCACAATTCTCCTTTTAGGTTACGAATTCAGGCTGAGAGGGACTTAAGTCGCCAAATTTGACTACTTGAGATGTAAGCTTAAAATCAGGACTTAAGTTCGTATTAAATGTTGGTGCAACACTCTAAGTTCAAATGTAAGATGTAAGACGATCTTGAGTCCTGAGATATGTTGGTGCAACTGGGCATTAAAGGTTCATTCTGTACTTGTCCACCAGAATATATATATACAGTATATACAAATCAAATTTTTAAGTATTAGTTTTTAAAATTTTATATTAAAAATACAATTTTTTTCCCAAAAAAAAATTTTTCTCAAATCTCAGAGGGGGGAGGTAAAAGTGGTGTAGGTTTTACGTGTAACATATTTATAAAGAGAATTTTTTTACTTTCTCTTACCCTATATAAGAAATATATAGAAAGAGAAAGTATTGTTTAATTTACGTACATTAGGATTAAGGGTTGTGAAGGGGGCTCGCTGGTGTAGTGAGCTAGGGTGTCAGCTTCTGCAAAGAAGATCCCTGTTCAAATCCTTGGCATGCAGGATTTTTCATTAAATAAAAATATTTATTTAATGTAAACAAATCCTCAAGCAAGCCCTGGATTGGAATATAGGATCCTTCCACAATAGCCCTCAGGCAACTCTACGAGGAGAGAGAGTTGCTGTGACATCCCGTCCTGTGGAAGGGACGTAAAGAAGGTTCCCTCTCAGTGATGCATTCTTCGAAAGGAGTAGGCTACACGCCGGTGCTGAGGGAGTCCCTCCTCAACTAGGACATCCTCCATAGCATAGAAGAGGTTGGATAAAAGGAGCCGGTTGGAACCAGAAATAAGGATTAGTTCACTAGCTAGAGACGAGAGCAGGAGGAGGAGCTAGAGCTAGGAAATGATGTAACTTCACGGGGTGCCGGTAGATGGCTACGGCCAGAGGCCGGTTGGGTTTGAGGTGTGTGTCTCCGTACACGTAAGCACCTCGGGTAAATAAACGGGGATC
Organism: Euborellia annulipes; assembly: GCA_023213315.1. Classification (NCBI taxonomy): domain Eukaryota; kingdom Metazoa; phylum Arthropoda; class Insecta; order Dermaptera; family Anisolabididae; genus Euborellia; species Euborellia annulipes. The sequence goes on from JAKCPI010008124.1 coordinate 26,038, forward strand.
CCGATAGGAATTTCAAAATAAAAATAAATAAATAAAATAAGGGTTGTGAATGAAAGAAACATTTTTTTTTTTTTTTTTTTTTTTTGTTTGCCTTAGATTGTATTAATACATTTTTTAGAAATAAAATGTTTGCGTTTGGTGGAGGGGTCATACGATTACATATTTTAAGGGAGGTGTGGTAACATAAATGTGGAAAACATTGCTTGAGTGTGTGGAAGTTAATGCAGGAGCAGTAACTTTAAAAATATTATAGGTATATACATGGACGCTGACAGAGCGAATAAATCCCAGGGTCTTCAAGTTCCACCTTAAAAAAATTTAAATCTTTCCTCTGTGCTTTAATTGGACTCATTCAAAGAAAATGAAATAAAAGAATTCGAATAAAAAAATTTCAGAAAAATATGAAATATTCAAAAAAAATAAATAAATAAATAAAATATCACTTAATCTTAGAAACGATGTAACACCTGTTTTATCACTATTCTAATTTCTTTTGTCTTAAATTTCAGACAAATATGGTTCTGGTGAAGGCCTATTGTCGGCCGAAACGAACAGGATGCATCCTCGTTAACCAATAAAATTGTCTCTGATACGAATTGGTAGTTTGATTAAATCTTCCGACAATTCTCTAGATCCCGCCCAACAACAGTGAAATACCTGAAAGAAACTACAAAAGAAATTTTAGAATTAAATATCACATTTAAGATTTAAACAATTTTTCTTTGGAGGGAGGGGGGAGGTGTATTAATATACAGAATCGGGTCAGATGAACTTTTCGGTGGGCCGAAAATATTTTAGATGATAAAAATTTTAAATAAAATAAACGTTATAAACGTTTGCAAAATTTGTTTCTTAAATTGGAGGGGTTTAATGAGAACTTGAGAAAAAAGAAATTAAAAAAAAAAAAAAAAATTTTAATTGAATAATCACGGCCAAAAATTTTTTATTTTAAACTACTGTAGTTTTTACTTTTTTCCGTCTATCGCGTCTGCTTGTAAACTACTTTATTAAAAAACAGTAATTAAATTTGAATAAATTTACAAGAAATAATTTTATTAAGCTCTTTTGACAAAATTTTAATTGTCAATTAAAAGAAAAATAAATCGGCCTCTGTAGATTCATATTCATATTTTTAGATGTAAAAGAATATTATATCGTCTTACAAAAAACTATAGGTCTATGTAGGTTTACAGACAAAATTAAGGTAGCCTAATTGTAGTACTAAGATGATATATTAAAGGTTTAATGGTTTTTAATCAAATTCACGGCGAAATATGAAAAAATAAAATACAAAATAATTTTTAATGTTTAACTCCTTGTTTTATTTTTCGACTTGGTCAACTCCTTAAACAATTAAATTTTGTCAAAAGGGCTTAAATTACCGGTATATGTATTCTTGAATTTTTCCTTTCATATTTATTCATATTTTTTTTTTTAATTTATAATAAAAATATTTTGATCCCGGTTATTCAATTAAAATTTTTATTTGTTCAAGCTCTCATTTCACAGGTGCATCATATCCAATTCAAGTAACAAATTTTGTACTGAAAATTGAAACCTTTTAAAATATTTATTTCGTTTATTTTTTTTTTTTAAATATTTTTTTATCTAAGTAAATTTACAACATTGAGGATTCTAAAAATAATTTCATTAGTTTTTCGATTTTAAAATGCATTTGTTGCTGAACATTTGAATGCACTTCTAGTGTAAATGTAATGCAGCAAATATATATATATAGAAGGGCGGGAGTGCAGGCAGGCAGGGCGCCGCCATCCATCAGGCATAGCGAAGAGCCCTGATCCATTATTCAGAGGGGCCTGACGGAAATCACGCTACAGTCAATCACCCATAGGCACCAGCCACACACACACACACTCACATACACAGATACATAGCCACGCACACACGGCTAATTAAAAGTGCCCCCGGACTCACACAGGAAAAAATAAACCCGAAATTCCCTTTCGTTACGAATATGTATGCGCCGGGACATTTAAATTTGCCCCGAGCGCATATTTTATCGCAAAATATTCATGCTTCCAGTTGCACTTGTATATATATATGGATATGATAGGATGATCCAAAATAATATCTCATGATGGGAAAAAATGTCAAATCAAAAATAGATTTTTTTGTCTTGGTAAAAAGTATATTAATAATATATTTGTGTCTACAGCCTACTTTTTTAATTTTCAAAAAAAAAAAAAAAAAATCTATTGCTATTGTCAGAAATTTTCACAAACTTAGAAATTTTTTTGGCTAAAACACTATGTATAAAATATTTCTTACATCAAGAATTTTTACAACCTACATCGCAAGTAACTAACCGTTGGCTAAATCTTATATTTATTATATTTATTTATTATATTAATTATAACAATAATTATAGACCTATTGTCTTGATATTCTTTGCTTGAATAGTAAGTCTTTCGGCATCTTAGGCCATATAGACTTTACCGATACTCAATTATTATTCTAATTACGCTATATATGATCCAGGCACATGGGCGTACCCAGCGAAGGGCAGCTGCTTCCCCCCCCCTAGTAGCAAGAAAAAAATTAAATGTTTATAAAGTGATGAAACGAAACAAAATTAGATACCGGTAGGGCGATGGCGACGGGGAATGATTTTTTGTTAGGGCTCGAGGGTTTTTATTATTTTTTATTTTTTTTTTGCCTTTAATTCGAAGGCTTTCCCCCTCTATATAAAAAAAAAGCTATGTCGCAATCTGGACGGCCATGATCTGGTCCCCCTGGACGACCATGATATGCCTCCCTAGATTTGATCCTGGGTACGCCCTTGTCCAGGCATATATATTTATACGACGATTTTTTATGTCAAGATATATTTAGTTTCCACCAATATATTGGAATTCAAGATGTAAAATTTATAGACATGAGAGAATATTTATATTTTGTTACCATGGCAACCATTTCTCCTATCTTTCCTATGAAGTACAAGAGTAAAGTGTGCTTTAAACAATTTTGAAAGCAAAATGGCGGTCGCCCGGCTTGTTAGTACGAAATAGATCATGTGGCCCTTAATATTATATAGTCCGGTATGACCAATCAAACCCAAACTCATTTACCTTAATTAAGGAAATATTTACTCAATGAATATAAAATTTTAAATAAGAACGTCACCACGTATACCCTATCTTCAATAATTGCAACATAACAGGGGGGGTGGGGGGGGGGTGAAGAGGGGGGGGGGGGGGGGGGGGGGGGGGAACCCAACCCTAACAAACTACCTAAAGTCACCAAGTACAGAGAGTACTACCATTTAGAGAGTGTTTCTCAACCTTTTGTGGTATACCCTACCTAAGTCTTTCTAAAATTCATATGCCCCCCCCTCCACAAGACAACCAGGTACCATATATATATATATATAGAATAATTTTGAATAATCAGAAATTGAAATGTTCTCTAAAGAAACTTAAATGATAGATTTTAGGAATAAATCACTAGGAAACTTTTGAGAAAAAGTAAATTTGATAAATAGTAAATTTCAAAACCTATGATAGAAAACTGAAACTAGGTTAACTTAAAATTTTAAAACACCGATTTTGAGCCAACAGCTCTGAAAAGAAGTAAAAGTATCTGTAGCTTACTGGGATCAAGAAATTAAGATTGAAATAATATCAAAAAATCAGCTCACCTTCACATCTAACCTTTTATAAAGGAGCCTATTTACGCTCCTTGAATCTATATTTGCTCTCTGTTTCATCTCATCTCCTCAAGACTTTAGAGTCCCTATTTTGCATTCAGGCTTCTAGCTTCCTCTTCAAAGTGTAAACTATTTGATTTTTTTTTTTAGAGATCAATCGGAATAGAGAAATCCATATAACTTAAACAAAATGGTATTTAGTTTCTGAAAAGAAAAAAAAAATTATATTAATTTTTCAGAATATGTGGAAATAATCCCGTGACCCGTGGCTCAGAGAGAAGTTTCTAGTGCCTGGGGGGACCCCGGATTCGCTTCCCATCTCAAGCGAGAGAAATTTGTTTTAAATGAATTGACTACCAATTAATTGAAATAAATAGGGATGGGGTCGAAATAGCCTTAGATGCCGTAAAAAAGCTTAAAACAAAAAAATAAAACTGTCATTGAAATAAGAAAGGAGAGAATAGAGATGAGAATAAAAAGCAGGAAATATGTAAATACAATCTATGTGATCCCCTCCCCCCATGGCCGAGGTGCTAGAAGAGGTTTTGTCAAATGTCACTATTGATAGTCTCAAAGTCATGGGACCCGGGTTCGCATCCCAGGGATCCCATGAATATTTATTTAAATCATTTGGATACCAAATGGTATAAATAAATATGCCTGGACCCCCTAACATATCGTATTTAAATAATGACTATCGTTAAAGTGTATATGGCTTAAAATGCTAAAAATACTTTAAAAAAAATTGATGTGGCCGTTGTCAGAAACATTTTTCCGTAGGGTTTAAATTTTAAATTTCATTTTTTTTCTTAAAAAAATTTGACTTTAAGTAAGAAAGGAATATTTTCGTATCACAACCGAATCATAATTCCTTTTGGCTAGGTTAATTGAATTGTTTAAAATTTCTTTAAGATCATTTTCGGCATCTGAGGTCTTTTAAACTTATATTTATTTATTTCAATCAATTGGTAGCCCATTCATTTGTGAAAAAAACATTTTCTCGCTTGGGATTGGAAGTTGACATAGATCAAGAAGCTAATACCTCTGAGCCATAGGTCAAGACAAAGCTTGATTATTTGCATTTATTACGTTGGAATATGTGTAGTTAGCTAATGTTAATTCTCTCATTTTAGTTTCACGCTCGGGAGGTGAAACTTCGTTCTTCTGTCCCCGCCCTTATTATTCCCGCAGTGCGGGGTCGGCGAACTCGGGAGGTGAAAAAAAATATTTAAAAATTTTCCTTTAAATTATATAATTTGGCTAGCCTGGGGGCCTGGCAACAGAGAAGAGCAACAGTCACCACATTCGTTGTTGGTTAAACAATGCCAAGCGCGGCGAAAGCTCGGGATTGGAGACCCCGAGCAATCAGCGTGTGGAACGTCCCCCGGTAGCTATCGGAATAATTTAATTTAAAAATATATTTAATAAAGTCATATCCTAAATGGCCTCAGTAGCCGAAAAGGGTTTACAAAATCTATAATTTGGCTATATATTATATTTTAAAATAATCAATAGACTCTCTCCACAAGGTAAAATTAATATGATATAGGCTATAATTTAAATTAGATGAATTATAAATATCAACAGCCCTTGACTTATGGCTCAGAGTTAGATTAGAGTATCAGCTTCTGGTGCCAAAGGTCAAGGGTTCGCATGCCCTCCCAGGCAAAGAACTTGTCTCAAATGAATTGGATACCAAGGAATTAAAATAAATAGGGGTGTGGTATAAATGGCCTCAGATGTCGAAAAAGACCTTAAATAAATATCAACTGTGCTTTCAGTTTATAGATACAGTACAACGAAAAAAAAAATAGAAGCAAATTTTCAAAAGATGGATATTTCTTCAGCGTTAAAAGAAAATTAAAGACATAACCATCCTTTTTATATTATAATTGTACTTTTAATTTAATTTTTTTTTTTTAAATTGTTTTGAGAATTTAATGTTGTTTGTGAAAAGTTGACAGTAATTTCGAGCCAGCGTGTATATGTTTATTTATATAGAAAAAGTAGGGGATGGTTTAGCAGCCCATCGCCTCTCGTTACTCGCACCATGCACGCCTGGGCTTAAATTCAATCATCTGATTTAAAAAATGTAATATTTCTACGCGTGTTTGAAATGCCATATTCACCTTGTTAAGTTAATAATATGCAGAATCATACGGTATACTGTATTTATGAAGGCCAGAGAGTACTATCTTGCTTATAGAGTTGAATTTATTTCATGGAACATTTTAAAAATTATCCTATTTTAAATTTTTAAATAAATCCGCATATCATAAATGATAAATGAGGTTGAATGCTAATTAAATATGAAAATATAATAATCCAAACATTTTTTATTGCACATTATTATAACATTAAAGGTTGGTAAAAGTGGAATATAGAAAAGGAAAATATAGGGATGATAAGGTGGGTGTAGACAAGGCCTCTCTAGAACGCCCAAACCCCGAAATTCCGAAAAATAAAGTTTATTTTAAATTATAATTGAATTATTGCAATAGTTTCACCCGAGTAAAAATAATTAAATTAATCGAGGGATCCACACGCCCGCAGCAGGTCGGTATAGTGAATCTTTAGGGACTCACAGGGATACACACGCACGCACCAGGGACATACACGGCAGATCGAAAGTGACCAGAAGGAAAATGTGTGTGGTTGTTTTTTTACAATTTTCTCAAAATTCGCTTTAACGATTTTGTTTTAAAGAAAGTAAATTGTAACACTTGGTAAAATTGTTTCAAAATTAAATTTATTTTAATAAATACTTAATACGTATTTCAACACCTAACGTGTCATCTTCAGAAGTTTTTACCTACTGTACAAGGGCGGTCCTAGCCTTATATTTTTTTTGGGGGGGGTCACTGTTTTTTTTATAGTATAAATAAATGGGCCTGGACCCCAATAAATATATATTAATCAAATATGAGTATCGTTTAAGTCTTAAATGGCCTAAGTTGCCGAAAAGATTGTGTGAATGGGAGAGTGAGTGGGAAAAAAGTGTGTGTTAAAATAAAAAAAAGATTTTGGGGGGGGGTCACGACCCCTTGACCCCCCTCTGGGACCGCCCTTGCTACTGTATGTACTTCTGACGATGAAACGTTAAGTGTTGAAATACGTATTAAGTATTTCTTAAAATAAATTTAATTTTGAAACAATTTTACCAAGTGTTACAATTTACTTTCTTTAAAATATTACAATGGTTCAACTAGTGCCTACGGTTACCAGTCTAAATTTAATTAACGATTTTGATTTAAATTTATAAATCGATTATTTTTTAGATGTTCTTTAAAATATATAGGGGAGAGCGGGGCTATGCCGTACACTTAAGGGAGAATAGTTGTAGATGGAGAGAATTTTGAGTTAAAATTATGAGAAAATAAACAACATGTAATTTAGTTCATTAGCTACCCACTACAAACAAAGAAATTGACATTATGCCACTGATAAGTATTTTTAATTAATTTCAAAAAAAATGTGTCTTTGTACGGATTAGCCCCGGAGGTTGGGGCTATTCCGTACAACGGGAGGGGCTATATCGTACAACTAAGAAAATAACATGAAAGGATAAAAGAAATGAAAAAAATAAATTAATTAATTAATTTTAAATTTATTTGTTTAAACAAGAATCAGAAACGAATTTATCAGCAGGCTCTGCAGCACTGCAAGCCGAATGGACCCACCCACCCTGCGCTCATACAGCACCTGAACCATCATCTTCAAACTTAATTTTTCTTCGGCTACTTGATTTTACAGAACCCCTTGTCTTGAAACTTGTGTTCTTTGGTTTAGAGTTCACTCGAGCTTTACTTTTTACAATCTTCTTCTCGATGTTGGATTTTTTTCTCTCTAACGTTTCTGTACGGTTTAGCCCCATCACGTAGCTTGTGGCGATTTTATGTCCTAACCTCAAAATTCTTAGCCTAACTTGTTATCACTTGGTATCAAAAGATAGCTGAAGAAGAGTAGTTTCTTATGAATTCATATAAACTAGTTTATAAGTAAAAGTTCTCCAGTCACCTCTTATTTTAAACTGGCTCAAAATTAAAAGAAAATTCACCAAAACATGTTTTTTCACAATAATCCGAGGTACACCATGCGCTCGGTGGAACTTTCTCAACATTACAGCTTGCTAGATGGGGTGCTAGGTTGCAGCTCCGATCAGACCTCAATATCTTGAGAAATAGACGAGAAACAGACTGTACGGTTTAGCCTCACTGTACGAAATAGCCCCGCTCTCCCCTATTCTCATTTTACTTTCAAAATTGTTTGAATCAAAGGTGATTCGATTCAATTGCATTTCATGCAAATCAACACTCTCCCTCCCCCATTCCCCAATCGTATTGATATATTATTATTTTAGAACAAATGAAGAGTCAAATAACTCAGATTTTTTCCAATAAGAAAGAATGCCTGAGAGTTAGGCAACCAGTAGCGTAAACGAATGAAAAGAAGAAAATAAAATAAAAGAAAATATGAAATAAAGGAGATAAAGAAACTCCTCCTTCACTCCCACTTGCGCCCACGCATTGGCTCTTTTTATTTTTCTATTAGGTCAAAGGTGGTGGGCGGGGCTTTGCGGCCTACAACCTCTCCATATTCCTTTTTCTAGTTCATTCAAAGGAGGAACTTTCTTATTCTTTATTTAGTTTCTCATCCCTTACACTTCTGGTTGCCTAACCACTAGGTGTTCTCTCGATTAAAAAAAGATGGATGGCCCTTTTTAATTACCGGTTCTAATTAGATGGTATAATAATAATTGGAATTTTTTGATAATAGCAAAAGGAATGAGGACTCTATTAAGTAAAAAAAAAAAGACTTATTAAATATTTTGTGTTACATAGGCCTGCCTATATAAAACAATTGGAATTTTTACATATTAATGAATTTTTAAATAATTATAAATTCACGTAATATTTGGCATCGTAGATTTTATTATTACCTTATACTATGAAACGGGAAATCTAGGTTTATATTGCAAGCACATAGTTCCTCGAAAAAAGCTTTAACATTTTTTTTTCCAATTTTTAAATATGTATGTAATTATTGTGCTTTCCGGTAGACAAAATTTAATGCTCTTTTCGTTTGAGATAGTTTGTTCAAAGACAGACGATTTTGTGGAACCAACTTTTTTGGACTCAGTATTTCCATCGAATTTTTGATATCAGTTCAATATTTTTTCTTTCTCATATACAAGCATAAATACTTTATTATACCAGGTATATAGGTAAGGAAAATTAAAAGGACCAGCCCATCAGATGGCGAAAAACATTTTTTTTTAGCCAGTATCTTTTTTTAGTGAACCGATGAAGAAAAATTATCGATTTGCACTGCATTTGGTCCTGATCTTAGGGCATTTATAAAGGTTTATACAACTATATGCATTTAACAACTCTCTTGGCGAATAGACCTATGATTATTTAACGAGCTGGATTTAATAATCAAATATATCCTTAGTTTTTTATTTCTTAATAAATCCTATTGTCTTATGTGTTAAATAAATTTATATTTACCAGGTATATATTATTAACAGAATGATCATAAATGAGTTCATATGCAAATACAATATATTAATTACCTGATTAATTAGAAATAGGCAAACTGTGAGAATTGACAAATGGAAGTGAAATGTGTCTATAAAATAGATATTGACATTTAAAATACATTGAAGCTAATGGCATTGCAGTTACATTTAAAATAAAGCTGGTTATTTTAAGATCAATCCCCATTTTTGGGAGAAGTTAATAGATGATCATGGAAAATATTTTTGGTCCTAAAATTTTAGATTATGAATAATTATCCGGTGCTAGAAAAGGCTCTTAAATTAGCTATTATAATTGAACTTTTTACTTTCTCTTACCTATGTATATATGTAATATATATATAAGAGAAAGTATTGGATTCATGTCAAAAATTCGATGTCGAGATTTTGATGGATCTTCACGTTTTGAGGTCCCCTGAATCCAAAAAAGCGGTTTTCGCGACATGGTCTGTCTGTGTGTGGGTGGGTGGGTGTGTGTTCAATTTAAAGCATGAAGGAATTGAGCTATGAGGCTGAAATTTTATATATAAGTTAAACACCCCCCGGGACCGGAAAAATAAGCTTTTAATCAAAATCGGCCAAAGAGTACTAGTACTTTACTGATGTAGTTTTTCAGTTTTTTTCGATTTTCTCAAAATTTGCTGCAACGATTTTTTTTAAATTCAAAAATCAATTATTTTTTAGATGCTCTTTAAAATGTATATTCTCATTTTGCAATTGAAATCTTCTGAAGACCACTTTACTCTTGTATTGCATAGGGAAGATAGGAGAAATGGTTGCCATGGCAACAAAATATAAATATTTTCCCATACTTATAAATTTTACATCTGAATTCATATGTTCCGTACTGTCGGGAACTAAATATATGTCGACACAAAAAATCTGGTGTGACAAGCACAGTACACAACTTTCTCTTACCTTCGGTAATCGAAAGTTGTGTGCTGTTCGCCATCACACCAGATTTTTTTTGCTGTCCTCATATTCACTCAAAATATTGGTTTGTAAATTTTATTTCACATAGATAAATTAATTAGAATCGAATGGACTTTGTTAGTAGGATTCAATTCAATGGATGATCTTTGTAGTTATCTAGTAGATCCCGTCTTTGGAACATCTCAATGTTTAATTCACGTCCTTCAGACACATTCCTTTATAATGGCTGGCTGGGCTTTTGTACCAACTTGATTCCCTCTGAACTTAAACTAATCAATGTCTCCAAAGTTTTGTTCACTTTACAACAAACTGTCACTTGATTTTGGAATTAAGTGATCATTTCCTGACTGCATTTCAAATGAGTAATTAATTCTAAAAGAGATCAACCTTCTAAATTTAATTATTTTTTTTTTTTAAATAAAACACGTTTTCTAATTGAAGTTTATTTTCATTTTCCAAATAAATTTAGAATATTATTCAAGACTTTTACTTTCTTGGAATAAGAAAAAGTGAAGATGAACAAAAAAAGAAATTCAAAATAAATCAGAATACATTAAAGATAATTCGGTGATAGGAAGTTTTATTGAATTCTTTGTACAGTGAGCGCCACAATTAAGTTCCCACCTGATAGCTTTAGCATTAAGTATATGATATAGTATTTGGTAAATGGTGAAATAATTTTAAATTTGAAAAGGTAAAATTAAATCATCTGTACCAGATTTTACGTTTTACCTTTTCGGTCATTAAAATTATTTCACTATGCACCATATACTATTTATACCATATACTTAAGGCTAAAACTATCAGGTGGGAATTTAATTGTAGCACTCACTGTACCAAGATATTATACCGATACTTGGAAATTAAAAAGTCGTAAAGGGTATGAGTTATATATATAGAAATGTTCAGCTTTTTGAGCTTTACAAAACAGTTTAATTAAATTTGTGCTATCTAAAAAAAAAAGTCTTTTTTACTCCATTAACTTTTTTATAGATATTTGAGAAATCATAGGAATTTATTAGAGAATAGTGTTTTTCAACCTAATACTTTGCCCAAATTTGTCAAAAAGGACTAAAAATTCCGAGAAGTGTCTTTCAGAGAGTAAAATAGTACTAAAGTTAAAAAAGTTATGAGGAAAAATGTTTTTTTCGTTTCTTGGCTCTCCTGAAAAGTAGCATTTTGCCTTTACGACCTTTTAATTTCCAAGTATCGATACGTAGTTTATAATAATCAAATTTTTCCGATATCTATAGAAAATTTGTCCACCGACCCCGCACCGCGGGATTAATAATGGCGAGGACAGAAGAAGAAGAAGATAGACAATTTGCAAATTCCTCTTTCTGTCTCGCAATGGAAGAAGCCAGATCGATGAAATTTAGTATATTTTATTTGGTGTAATTTTATTCAACCCTTTATAGAAGAATACCTCCAAGAAAAATCTTACATCTTTTTAACATATGATTCAAAGACTGTTACGTGAATCAGTCTCAAATGTTAAAGTGAAAAAATAAATAAAAATAGAAAAAATCTACAAAATCATAGTTTTGAAGAGATAGACATTAAATAAAATTATAAAGAAGATGTATTTTTAGTTGCTCTGATGATGATGATGTAATTCGAAATTCAATAAATTCAATCAGCGCTTAATTTGTATTTTTGTTCATTGAACATATTTTACAGTTAAAACTTATATGTATCTTGTCAGAATTTTCCTCTATAATTTTTCTCTAAATATTAAATAAAATATCAAAAATGTTTTTAGTGTAGACCAGTAGATTATCAAGGTTCAAAGACGAAAACTACTGTAATTTATTATGTAAAATATTTTTTTATACCAATATTTTGTTTTAATCCAATGGTCCGCAAGTGAGGGCTTTTTTATTCCTTCACTAAATCGTATACTGCTGTGTGAGTGCTATCGTTTATTTTTATAATTAATTATTTCGCAAATCGCAATACTTTAAATTGTTCTGTCATTTTCATGTTTATTCAAGAGATTTATGTTCTAAAACAAATAATTGCTCAAAAAATAGTAAAGATTATATAACATGTGTATTTATTGAGATGAGCAAAGGAGTGAGCGACCGCTGCCAGGCGGAGCTCGCTGAGGGTTAAAAAGAGATAAAAGAACATTAGGGTGGGCTTGTCAATTTTCTAGTCAATTTTCAGTGAATGGATCTGGTAATCCTTGAACAAATCCAATGGGACTGAGTGGATATGCAAACCATTATACCCTTCCCATTTGGAAAAAGGGAAGAAGGGAAAAAGAGAGAGAGAGAGAGAAAGAGCTCTAACCCTTGAGGCTCCTCCCCCATACTCTTATGCACTTTGCTCCACAATCATTATCAACGAGTAATTTCCAAATAAATTACTATATATATATATATATATATATATATATATATATATATATATCGAGATGAAGTCCCCGTGTTTAGACTGACTCCATCAAAATAACATGTTTTATTTATCTATTATATACCGGATTCCATCCCCCAGATGTGGAGGAAGGGGTCAAGAAGCCCTCGAAATCGAGGAAGGGTTGTAGCTACGCTTTTATATATATATATATATATATATATATATATATATATATGTATATAACAAGTGCTTTTCCCTCCCCCAGGCTCTATTGTGCCTTTGTGAAAAGTTTCCAGAGTAAAAAAATGGCAAATATAATATAAAGCATTGATTGTTCTCAAAACGAACAATGCTCAAAGTCAAACATATGTTGCATTTATTGAAAAAAACGATATGTTACATATAATACCATTTGTTGGTTTATTTTTTTTTTAGCCAACCTGCCCTTTTTTATACGATCTTCCTCCACGGTCAATAATAAAAAAAAAAAAACTGAACTAAAATATATTAATAAAATGTTGCTTTATAATTTGGTCTCTAATTAATTTCATATAGGGACAAGAACGACCCTAGTAAAGCTTTTAAATCCCTTAACTTTAGTTAATCTAACTAAATCTAGCCGATGCTTGTAGCTTAATTAAGTTTCACATATATACAGGAAGTCACCTCATCCCCTCATTGGCATCATCCCTTGGCAATTTTTTTATTAGAAGACTTTCTTAATAGGGATTTAATGAAAGAATTTTTTTTTTAATGGCGACAATAAGAAAATTAACTCCAGAGGACAACTGTTAACAACAAGAGGGATGAAAGAATTAAGGGGAAAAAGAAGGGTCTGTAAAATTAATTGCAAAAAGAATGCGCGTATCATAAAGAATTTTCTTAAAGGAAAATATTTTTAATTAAAAAAAAAAAAAGAAAAAAATAATAAATAAGACTCTTTTGAAGACGGAGAAAAATAAAATTATCTTTTCATCCGATAAAACAAAAAAAAAAACTTATTGTTTGAAAAAAATTAAATTTGTTTAAATATTTATAATTTTAAATGCAATAATATTTCGTTTAATCTTGAAAATAAGACACATTAGTCATGTGGAAAAGAGAGAGAGAGAGAGGGGGGTGGTAAAGTTAAATAACCGGCAAAAACGTGAAGAAATCAGACAAAGTTTTACGCAATAACGGAAGATAAAATAAAAAGCGGAGGATTAAATTTAAGATGTAGCAAAAAAAAAAAAAAAAAGGAAAAAAAATAAAATAAAATAAAGGTAGCAAGGGAATAAAAAATGACAAATAGTAAAGTTGTTAAAAGCAGGTTAGCTGCGCGTGGCTTTGGCGCGCGTCAAGGATTAACATTTTCTCGCCTTTAACTCCGTTAAAAATGCATGCGTATTTAATAATTCTGTCAGTGGCGTTCTTTGCCGAGAGTCTTCTTGCCTAGGCAGGCATTTTTCCAAAGGAAAATTAACAAAACTTGTTTTATATCTCTACCTATAGGCCTACTATAAAGGCCGAAGCTCCCTCTCTAACACCTTCGTATACAATTACTTCTATTGCTTATATTTGGAAAATTTAAAAAAACATTCGTACCTTTGGACTTTGAGTTAATAAAAAAATATTCTTTATTTAGGAAAATTATTTCAATAGGTTTTTAATTTTAAACAAAAAAATCTGGTGTGACTGGTCGCACAGCAACAATTTCCTCTTACCTTCGGTAATCGAAAGTTGTGTTTGTGCTTGTCACACCAGATTTTTGTGTCGACATATATTTAGTATCCGACAGTACGGTACATGCGAGAGATGTAAAATTTATCAGAATGGAAAAATATATATTTTTTGTTACCATCTTTCTATCTTTCCTATGAAGTACAAGAGTAAAATGGTCTTCAGAAGAAAAAACAAAAACAAAATATACATTTGAAAGAGGATATAAAAAAATCTGGTGTGACTGGCGGACAGCACACAACTTTCTCTTACCTTCGGTAATCGAAAGTTGTGTTTTGTGCTTGTCACACCAGATTTGTTGTGTCGATATATATTTAGTTCCCGATAGTACAGAACATATGAATTCAGATGTAAAATTTATAAGTATGGGAAAATATTTATATTTTGTTACCATGGCAACCATTTCTCCTATCCTCCCTATGAAATACAAGAGTAAAGTGGTCTTCAGAAGATTTCAATTGCAAAATGAGAATATACATTTTAAAGAGCATCTAAAAAATAATTAATTTTTGAATTTAAAAAAAAATCGTTGGAGCAAATTTTGAGAAAATCGAAAAAAACTGAAAAAGTACATCAGTAAAGTACTAGTACTCTTTGGCCGATTTTGATTAAAAGCTTATTTTTCCGGTCCCGGGGGTGTTTAACTTAAATATAAAATTTCAACCTCCTAGCTCAATTCCTTCATGCTTAAAATTGAACACACACAGACACACAGACACACTGACACACAGACACACACACACACACACACACACAGACAGACCATGTCGCGAAAACCACTTTTTTGGACTCAGGGGACCTCAAAACGTGAAGATCCATCAAAATCTCGACATCGAATTTTTGACATGAATCCAATACTTTCTCTCTATATATATATTACATATATACATAGGTAAGAGAAAGTAAAAAAACAAAATATACACTTGAAAGAGGATATAAAAAATAATTTGAATTATAAACAAAATCGTTGGAGCGAATTTTGAGAAAATCGAAAAAAACTGAAAAAGTACATCAGTAAAGTACTAGTACTCTTTGTCCGATTTTGTTTAAAAGCATGCTTAAAATTGAAGACAGACACACAGACCCACGAATACACACACACACACACACACACACACACACACAGACAAACAGACCATGTCGCGAAAACCACTCAGGGAACCTCAAAACGTGAAGATCCATCAAAATCTTGACATCGAATTTTTGACATGAAATCAATACTTTCTCTCTCAATGTATTAACCTATATAGAGCTAAGAGACGCCGGTGTTGAGGGAGCCCCTCCTCAACTAGGACATCCTCCATAGCATAGAAGAGGTTAGATATAAGGAGCCGGTTGGAACCAGAAATAAGAATTCATTCACTAGCTATAGACGACAGCAGGAGGAGCAGGAGTTTGAGATAGGAAATGATGTAACTTCACGAGGTGCCGGTAGATGGCTACGGCTAGGTTTGAGGTGTGTGTCTTCGTGCACAAAAGCACCTCGGGTAAATAAACGGGGATCCCGATAGGAATTTCAAATAATAATAGAGGTAAGAGAAAGTAAAAAAGTAAAAATAGGAATATTTAAAAATAAATTATTTTTAACAAACAATGAAATAATCTACAAAAAGTAAGCTTCAACTTTGGCACTCCATATTCAAGTTAATTTTGTTCCAGAAAATTTAAAAAATAAAGGGATTAGAGAAGGTTGAGAATTCCGATATTTTATATTTAATTAATAAAAAAAATGATCTAATGGAATTTTTAATAAGAAAAATTAATCAACTCACTAATATGATTACATGAGAGATAATAAATGAAATGTAGAATCTATTGTAGAGGTTATACGATTGCACATTACTATCGGATGGAGAGTTCATCTATATGGCATTCATTAATTACGCGATCTCCATATCCGTCAGGCATCGGGCAGCCCTCGATCCGGATTAGTGCCATGCCAGAACGGAAGCAAAAGCCGCCTATATAGCAAATAGACCCGGAAGTAACGATTAGGCTTAACCAACCATGAAGCTTAATCGGTCTGTAGACTTAGCCATTCAATCGGTGAAATCTTGTGTAACAAAGACTGGAAAAGGGCACATCCCCGAGTCAGCGCCCCTGAATAATAGACCAGCGCCGGTAATTGTTTTGGCGCGAGAGTTCCCATGATTGGCTACGGGGCCCGTACAGCAAGAAATGAGCCCTGCAGCTCAACTCGAATTATGTTTATTCTAAATGATAGTAATATAATAAATTGTTTCAAAAGAAAGTAATTAGTCAACAAAATTTAATTTAAAAAAAATGTTAAGGTAATTTCTTCTATTCTTTGAAGAATAGTTTATAACCCGGTGGTACCTATATTTTTCGACCTTTTTTATGTAAATATAAATATTAATTGAATCGTTTATTTCAGAAACCACCTAAGTGCGCTTTTTTCAACTTTCGGAAAACTAAAGAAAACTGTTTTGCAGCTTAAGTATAGGTCTAGTCTCCTTCAAATATTTTTTTACCAAATCAAAAACATGCTAATGGGATAATCTAAAAGATGTATTTACCTTTAAATTGTACAGTAGCACCAAAAACATATGATTTGAAATTTTGTCGCTTAGGTAGTTTCTGAAATAAACGATTCAATTATAAACTCCTTTTAGTTCCAATTTTTTTTCCTCTA
The DNA here is from genome assembly GCA_023213315.1 of Euborellia annulipes. Lineage (NCBI taxonomy): Eukaryota > Metazoa > Arthropoda > Insecta > Dermaptera > Anisolabididae > Euborellia > Euborellia annulipes. Next base: position 42,913 of record JAKCPI010008124.1, read on the forward strand.
GAATCTTTGAACTAGGCTAGTTGCACTTTTTAAATCACTGATTTTCAACCGGCGAACCACTAACCAATGTATTGATAGATACCCGTAGTTTTAGTAAGTTGAAAAAATTAAGAAATGCCAAAAGTGTTGGAATTAAGGGTGAGGGGGGGGGGTCAATTTCGATTATATTCTTAAAAAAGTTTTAAATAAATGTAAAAAAAAAATTAAGTATTTAGTCAAGTAGGCTAATTCTCGAGAAGCGTTCAGCAAATCAAAAAAAAAAAAAAAAAAAATAGGACTGCACTATTAAAAATACTTTCTCTCTATATATATTTCATATATATAAAAAAAAATTTTTTTAGAAAATTAAAATAATTTAATATGTTCAAATAGTATAAAACAAAAACAAATCTACTATAAAGCTTTAAAAATTTTAAATAAAACCACAATTTTAATAAAATTTAAAAAAATTTGCTAGTGATTTAATCAAAAATTTTTTAGGCTATATTTATACTATTTGAATGAAATAAATTTTTAATTTTCTTCTTTTAATTTAATATTAGAAATAATAATTAATTAATTAATATTTAGAAATTAGAAATACAATGGGGTCTATATAAAATATTTTGGAAAAAAATGAATTTCTTACTCTTTTAATTTTTTTTTAATTTAAAAGATTTTATTTTTCAAAAGTAAAAATGTATCATTTTTAAAAAATAAATGAAATAAAAGAAGACATATTGCCCCTCTCTGCCCCCTCCTATAGGATGCCATGGGGGGGGGGCAATGTACCCTTGCCCCCCCCCCAGTTCCGGTGCCTATGGGTAAGAGAAAGTAAAAAATGCGAAAAGAGTGAATTTGATTTGTTGCAATTATAAATCCAATAATGATTAATTTCGAAGAGTAGTGGGTGAATGTATTGTATAATTAACAAAGTGCCCTCGGGCCTTGGTGTAGGGGTTAGCTTGCTAACCTCTTACACCAAATATCGCGGGTCCGGACCCCAGGCAGTCCGATGATTTTATTTAAGCCATTTGGATACCAAATGTTCATCAGGACATGTGCTATGTTTGCCAAATGCCCCTCTAAGCTCGAACAAACATAGCAAATGTCCTGATGAAGGCCGGACATTTATAGCCTACTAAATAAAGCGGAAAAAAAGAAATATTTTCTTTATTTGCTTTCGGCTGCCTTACTCTCCTTATTGTTAAATTCAATAATAATTTTTCATTTATTACAAGATCATCTCGTCCCCCTCTCCACCCCGAGGCCGAAAATTTTCAGATTTTGACAAATGTCAATATTGATAATTTTAAAGTCAAGGAGTTCGGATCCCAAGCAGTCCGATGAATTTATTTAAATATGGGATAAATAAGTGCCTGTACCTTCACAATACATGTATCGTAATTAATTAATTTAAGTATCGTTAAATTCTATATGGCCTAAGATGCCAAAAAGACTTTAAAAAAATTCATCTCGATAAATAAAAAAAAAAAAAAATTAAAAAATAAAATCCTCCATCTTCTATTAATTGTATAATAATTAATAAATTTTCCTATTATACTTTGATATTTCAATAAATATGTGATATGTTTTTCAAATATTAATAAATAGGAAGAAAGCATAGAATATTAAACAAAATCTATCTATATGTGTCATAATATATTAAGACATTGTTTATTCTCATTTAATGGAATATTAAATACACAGCTTATTTTCTCGCGATAAGCCAACTGGGCGCAGGATTCTCGAGATAAATTAAACATGATTTTCGTTCGTAAATTTACCGTTGGAAGTTTTTATAGAGCAAAGAAATTAAGGCGGGTCGTAAAGAGAGGTTTCTAAGAAATTCTGAGCGTGGGCGGGTTGGGACTTGCCAAAGAAAAGAGAGAAGAGGGCTGCTCGGGCAATAAACCGGGGGGCCCAGAGTTACGAGCTTCTGGGCCGTTAGGATTAATTAAAATGCGGCGATGACTCCTCTCGAAACGTGCCAAATTAAAAAATATGCTCGAGAATAATTTAGCAATTAGATCTTAAAAAAAAGGAGATGGCTGATAGAAGATGGAGAAGATTAAGTAAGAAAGAACCAACCCTCTTTCTCTCTAGATCTGATATTCGTTTTTTTTTTTTCTTTTTTAAAATTATATTAAGAATATAAAACAAAAAGAAATTAGTTAATTTATTTTACGGGATCAGAAATCATTTAGATCTCTTTTTACTTTCTCTTACCTCTATATATATGTTAATATATAGAGAGAGAAAGTATTGAATTCATGTCAAAAATTCGATGTCGAGATTTTGATTGATATACACGTTTTGAGGTCCCCTGAATTCAAAAAAGTGGTTTTCGCGACATGGTCAGTCTGTGTGTCTGTGTGTGTGTGTGTGTGTCTGTGAACAAAATATCTCAAGAACGGAAAAGGCTAGGAGGTTGAAAGTTTATATTTAAGTTAGGCACCCCCATGGCACGTGACACGAAGCTTTTGAACAAAATCGGCCAAAGAGAACTAGTACTTTACTGATGCACTTTTTCATGCTCCAACGATTTTGTTTAAAATTCATAAATCAATTATTTTTTAGATGCTCTTTAAAATGTATATTCTCATTTTGCCATTGAAATCTTCTGAAGACTACTTAACTGTTGTACTTCATAGAAAAGATAGGAGAAATGGTTGCCATGGTAACAAAATATAAATATTTTCCCATACTTTTAAATTTTACATCTTGAAAATCAAATATACCGTACTGTTGAAAACTAAATACATGTCGACACAAAAAAAATCTGGTGTGACAAGCACAGAACACAACTTTCGATTACCGGAGTAAATTCTGGCCGTTGAGATTGAGAAAATATCCTTTGATCCTGGAACCATCTGGTAAGGTCCAGAGTAAAATAAATATTAATAAAAAGAAAGAAATATAAATTATGAATTTATTATTAATTTATAAAGACAATTTTATGTTGTAAAATTAAAGATGGCAATCATCATATAAAATATCAAAATAACTTCAGAGGCTCTGGAGAGGTCAAAAATTGCAAAAATATTACAAAATTTCAATAAAATCAAGAAGTTTAAAATGCAATACGACAAGTAGCCTACCATTAATATAAATAAATAAATAAACACCATAAAAATATTTTATCCCTTTCCTCTCCAAATGGTTGTTTTGCTTCTCCGTTAAATAAAAATTCTGGCCAAAAATGTAAAAATCTGGTGTGGCTGGTCACACAGGCATACATCTTTTTCTTATATTCAGTAAGAGAAAGTTGAGACCTGTGCTTGTCACACCAGATTTTTTGTGTCGACATATAGACGGTCTTTTTATTTTTCGAAAGTACGGTACATATGAATTCAAGATGTAAAATTTTTAAACATGGGAAAATATTTATATTTTGTTACCATGGTAACCATTTATCCTATCTTTCCTATAAAGTAGAAGAGTAAGTGTGCTTCAAAAAGATTTCAAGGGCAAATTGAGAATATAGAAAATCTAAAAAATAATTCAATTTATTTATAAATTTTAATCAAAATCGTTGGAGCGAATTTTGAGAAAATCGAAAAAAAAACTGAAAAAGTACATCGGTAAAATACTAGTACTCTTAAGCCGAATTCGATCAAAAGCTAATTTTCACGCCTCAGGGGGTGCCGAATTTAATTATGAAATTTCAACCTCCTAGCTCAATTCCTTCATGGTTTAAATTGAATACACAGACAGACCATTTTACGAAAACCACTTTTTTGGACTCAGGGAACCTCAAAACGTGTATATCCCTCAAAATCTCGACATCGAATATTTTACACGAAACGAATACTTTCTCTCTATATATAGATTTATATTAACATATATAGGTTAGAGAAAGTAAAAAGTTCTCCGTTGAACGTTTTTCCTAAAAAAAAAGTTTTCTTTGAAGATACCGACGACATGAGATAAATACTCTTTCGTGTAGTCGTACCCGTATCTAGTGTGCTGCGTGGGCTGCATCCCGGGTTGGGGTGGCCAGGGCCATTTCCGTTGCCCGGAGGCTTATCCGGGACGCTCTTTAAATCACGCGAACGCCAAGGCAATCCGCTTAGGTTGAGGCCTATGGTAGGGACCAGAACAGCCCCTCTACCCTCACACCAGCCGTACTTAAAATACGCTATTCGCCCTTTGTGAATGCTACTGCTACTATGTATAATACTCTTAGCGAATTTAAGCTCAAAAGAAGAAAAAAAAAAAGAATCATATTAGCGTATATTTTGTTAATTCCAATTCAATAAAAAAATATTTTTTATCATTTTTAAAAATTCAAGAGATCATAGTTTGTTTGTTTCATGATGCTATTCAAGATTATGGAAACTTATACTAATGCGTAAATATACACTGAATTTTCAAAAATTTGGCGCAGGATAGAACATAAGGAAGTTACAGCAGAAATTATTTTAATACTATAGTTGCAAATTTTTAAATTGAAAACTTTGATTGAAATGTTATTTCAATTAATTCGCTACGAACTTCGATCCTCAGGAATTATTACAAAAAGAGAGAGAACCTTGATTTAAATTATCATAAACTAAGATTTTTAATTTTTACTTTCTCCCACCTCTATATATGTTAATATATAGAGAGAGAAAGTTTTGGTTACATGTCAAAAATTCGGTGTCGAGATTTTGATGGATATACACGTTTTGAGGTCCCCTGAGTCCAAAAAAGTGGTTTTCGCGACATGGTCTGTCTGTGTGTCTGTCTGTGAACAATTTAAAGCATGAATGAATTGAGCTAGGATGTTGAAATTTTTTATTTAAGTTAGACACCCACCTAGGGCGTGAAAATAAGTATTTAATTAAAATCAGCCAAAAATTACTATTATTTTACTAATGTAATTTTTCAGTTTTTTTCGATTTTCGTTTTTTCGATTTCTCAAAATTCGCTCCAACGATTTTGATTAAAATTCAAAAATCAATTATTTTTTAGATGCTCTTTGAAATGTATATTCTCATTTTTGCCAATGGAATCTTATGAAGACCACTTTGTTCTCGTACTTCATACGAAAGATAGGAGAAATGGTTGTCATGGTATCAAAATACTGTATAAATATTTTCCATTTTTATAAACTTTACATCTTGAATTCAAATGCTCCGTACTGTCGGTAACCTAAATATATGTCGTCACAAAAAATCTGGTGTGACAAGCACAGTACGCAACTTTCTCTTGCCGAAGGGTAAGAGAAAGTTGTGTGCTGTACGACCAGTCACACCAGATTTTTAAAAATACGTACATCCAAAATGTAAATACTGTACTGATACAGTGAATGCCACAATTAAGTGCTAGTCTAGAAGGCTGAGCCTTGAATATATGCAACCAAATCGCTAAGATGTCGAATCGATTACCTCAAGTTACCGTTTTGATTGAATATACTCAAAGCTCAACTGGGACTTAATTGTGACATTCACTGTACCACCAAATTTTTCTTTAGAGACGATTTTAGAGAAAATAGAAAAAATCTCTAATTTAAAAGATGAATTAAGAAAAAAAAGGTTATTTTGAGAAAATCAAAAAAGAAAAATATAATTAATTCCTAAATTACTTGTATTTATGTATAGCCTATACCAGGGGTGGGTAAACATTTTCTACGCAGGGCCACATTGAAAAGTTCAAAGCTTCCGGGGACCTGATAATTCTGACATAGGATCACAATATTTTTAGTGCTCGAAGGCTGCATAATATGAGCTGGCGACCCGCATAAGGCCCACAGGCCGTAGTTTGCCCACCCCTGGTCTATACTATATATATAAGCATATAATTACTATATACAAATACAATAAATATCCTATAAATAATTTTATTAACAAGCCTTGAAACCAAAATACGATAACGATAATTATTCAATTTGAGTCTCATAAATTTAAATTATGAGAGAGAACTAAATCTGGTAAGTGAAAAACCTTTCTAAGTCGGGTAACTTGTGCTCGCAAAAAGACGAACACATTTATCTTTTTCGAAATTCTATTAAACTGGACCTTCCCTTTTTGTGTGTACTCAACTTCTGAGAGTCCTATTTTTTCATTTTTTAAATAACGAAGAAATTTTTGGAGTTTCTGGATAATAATAATAATATTCTGAATCATTTTTCAGGCTCCCTTTAATTTGTTTACTAAATTTGAGAATTTTCAAATACTCGTAAATGATTTATTTAAAAATTCAAAGTATAGCCTTCCACCTATAATTAATCTCAAATATACTTTATGTTAGAATATTTAATCAAGGATGACGATTTTTTTTTCTCTCTAATTCGTTGTTCCCCGATAATAACATGGGATTTTATTAGAAGCAGACAGACATGTCGGTCGTTCGGTCTCTCCACTCGGAGTAGTATCAATCCTTTGAAAAAAGCACCAGCTCGCCCTAATTTCCCCATCCACGGTGGGCTGACGGCCCTCAAACCCCACACCCAACCACCACCCTTCGATCGATAATGCGACCTATCATTTTGCCGATAAGTACAGCGGCGCACGTAAGTTGGGCTAAGTGGTTGGGAATTTACGTACATTTGTCGGCCGTATTATTTGGCGGGCGCATCAAAGCGTAGTACGTTGGAGAGGGTGAGCTCACCTCCCTAGAGCTCCCACCCACCTAAACCCAAGCCAAAACCTCGCCGTCTCCCGTCCAGTCGGCATTAAATTGGAATCCCAAAGTCGGCTGTCCGTTCGATTCGAGGAAATTTGATATATTTTGCTGTTTGATCTGACCAAAGACTTAGCGTGCAAAGGCTAATGGACTGAGCCCAAAGAGATTCTTAGATAGTCTTAAAAAAAAAAAAAAAAAAACTCCATAACTTTAATGACTTTGTATCTTTGAGGCCTTATATATATATATATATAGATGGCTTATTCAGAATCGGGCCTACTCAGCATTAGATTCAACCCGTTCTTTTATTAATAACCATTAAAGGATTTACGATTGTGAATATGGCTACAATGAAAAAAAGGAAATGTTATCTAGAGTATAAAAGAGTAATTTAAAAAAATATTTTTTATAACTTTACTTTTAATATTATCAATAATTATTATTCTTTTAACACAGAGGTAAAAATCTCGCTTATTGTTCTATTGCAGTGCTTTCTAAACTTTTTGAAGTCGCGGCCCCCTTGGAACCCAAGTCAATATCTCACGGCCCACCTATATTTTTTTTTTTTTTTTTTTTATAATTCAGATTGGTGAAAAAAAACTATAATTTCGAATTTCGTATATGTACAGTGAGGGGCAATATTAAGTCCCACCAATGCGTTTTCTACTTGTAATTATTTCATTGTTTTTATAAAAGAAAATGAAAATCTTTATTGGAAATTTTCTAGGTTTGAACCATGAAAGTTTCAATTAAAAAATCTGATGTGACTGGCGCACAGCACATAACTTTCTCTTACCTTCGGTAATCGAAAGTTGCGTACTGTGCTTGACACCCCAGATTTTTTGTGTCGACATGTATTTTGTTTCCAACAGTACGGTAAGTTCGATTTTCAAGATGTAAAATTTATATGTGAAAATATTTATATTTTGATACCATGGCAACTCTTTAAAATGTATATTCTCATTTTGCCATTGAAATCTTCTGAAGACCACTTTACTCTTGTACTCCATAAAAAAGATAGGAGAAATGGTTGCCATGGTATCAAAATATAAATATTTTCACATATAAATTTTACATCTTGAAAAACCAAATACTCTTCTAAAGTTTTATGGGGGTTGGGTGGTGGAAAAGGGGGGGGGGAGGGGGGGGGGGGTGGGGGTGGGAGTGAAAAAAAAAGTGTGAATTTTTAAAAAAAAAAAAAAAAAAAAAAAAATCCAACTTACCGTACTGTTGGAAACAAAATACATGTCGACACAAAAAATCTGGGGTGTCAAGCACAGTACGCAACTTTCGATTACCGAAGGTAAGAGAAAGTTATGTGCTGTGCGCCAGTCACACCAGATTTTTTAATTGAAACTTTCATGGTTCAAATCTAGAAAATTTCCAATAAAGATTTTCATTTTCTTTTATAAAAACAATGAAATAATTACAAGTAGAAAACGCATTGGTGGGACTTAATATTGCCCCTCACTGTACATTACGAAATTCGAAATTATAGTTTTTTTTTTTTTTTTTTTTTTAAACATTCACACTTTTTTCTCATTCACACTCTCACTCACACACACATTCACACAGTCTTTTCGGCAACTTAGGCCATATAAGACTTTGACGATAACCGTTGTAATTAATATATCAATTTGGGGTTCAGGCATTTCTATTTAAGCCATCTGTATAGTTTTTTTCACCAATCTGAATTATAAAAAAAAAAAAAAAAAAAAAAAAAAAAAATAGGTGGGCCGTGAGATATTGACTTGGGTTCCAAGGGGGCCGCGACTTCAAAAAGTTTAGAAAGCACTGCAATAGAACAATAAGCGAGATTTTTACCTCTGTGTTAAAAGAATAATAATTATTGATAATATTAAAAGTAAAGTTATAAAAAATATTTTTTTTAATTACTCTTTTATACTCTAGATAACATTTCCTTTTTCTCATTGTAGCCATATTCACAATCGTAAATCCTTTAATGGTTATTAATAAAAGAACGGGTTGAATCTAATTCTGAGTGGTCCGATTCTGAATAAGCCATCTATTCAGGGGACCTCAAAACGTGAAGATCCATCAAAATCTCGACATCGAATTTTTGACATGAATCCAATACTTTCTCTCTATATATATATTACATATATACATAGGTAAGAGAAAGTAAAAATGCCTTTACTCCTTCCCTCGAAATTACTAGATTTTAGGTTGAAAAATTTTGGGTAGTTTAAAAATAGGATAAGAATATTTTCAGATCTTAAACCAGTCTGAGTACCTATATTGTTTAAATTTGTCAAATAATGAAATGATATGATATTTCTAGAAATTTTTAAAAAATTTAAAAAAATGCAGTATGTTGAACATATGATAATTATGAATAGCCAATGATAGCAAAATAATAATCAAATGTTTTATTTAAAATTCTGTGACGTTTCGGTCTTCTTCAGTAAAGATAGAATGCTTGGAGTTTCGGGATACGATGTGATAATGAACATTCGTTAAATGACATGGTCTGTAGTTTAAGAATCATGAAGAAAATGTTGACAGAATATTTAGCATTTTATTAATTAATTTTCTTTCATCTTTAAATTTAGAAACAAAAGAATTCAATGTCTGATGATAGGAAACACAGAAATGTAATTTCTAGAAGAATATAGAAAGAATTATAGAAATAATTATAAAAAGAAATTATAATTCTCCCTTCATAATTTCAGATTTGTTAAACGTCTACCGTCAAAAATTATAACTTCAATAATGAAAAATGAATTTCTCCGTTATGAAGCGGTCACAGAAGAAATGTTTGATCTCGACTATAAACCTATATGGAATCATAAGGAATGCGCATTCGGGATATTGATTTAATAATATCCCGAATCGTAAGTTACTTTCCCTAAAATCAAATTTATAAAAAAAAAATTTAATGTCATTTCCATTAACATGGAAAAAACTAAATAAAAACAAAGGACGACTTTTTTCAAAGCTATAAAAAAAATCTTGGATTGTACTAAACCAAAAAACAGCGTTAACATCACTCAACAAGATTAATAAATGGAAAAATAAATAAATAAATTATTAAGTGTCTTTATGTTTTATCAAATATTCAACTTCTATAATATTTTATTTAGGCGAATTTTTTTTTTTTTTTTTTTTAATATAAATATTGAATTGGTTATCAATTAACTATTAAAAAAATATAACATAACCCGTTAGATTCGGTAAAAGCAAAAGATTTATTATTTAATAAATAAAGGATTTAGTGATTAAAAAAAGCATAGAAATTATAATTCTCCCTTCATAAATGTCAGATTTTAAGGCTTTCCAAGTCCAAGTTCAGTTTGAAACAGGTAAGCCTTCTATATGCATATATATATATATATATATATATATATAGGAAATAAAAAAGCGAGATGAAAAATGTTGTGTATGGACGCAACAGCCTTGGTAAATAATGCAGGTTGTGGGGGGAGGGATTGGGTCGGCCGGCAATCCGCATGGTTTCAGGCGAAATCTGCCCACCATCAAAGTTTCACGAATAAAGACCAGTAATGAGGAGATGTGATAAAACTTGCAAAAGGGAGCCTTCCAGGATGAAAAACACAGAAACGGATTTCTTGTCTAACTTTGCACGTTGTCGCGTCCGCATGACAGTCTCATCCTCCATCCCACCCTAAAAAGAGATTTGCGTCGTCGTAGTCGTTGTCCCCTCACCCTTTTTTTTAACCATCTCTCTCTCTCTCTCTCTCATTACCCATCGTCCCCATTATGCAGACTTATTTCTGGTTCTTTGCGATGAAACTTTGATGGCAAAAGTCGACTTTTTAGTGACACGAAGGTGTCAACCACGTGAACGGATTCAGTTGGGTGAGGGGAGACATCGCTAACTTTTCAAGGGTGTCTTTTTACACATGTAATAATGAGTGATGCATTAGGATCTTTGCTTTAAAATAAAAAAATGTCATTGTTTTTTTTCTTTTTCGAATCCGGTTCGTTGCCAAGTCAACCCGAGTAAAATAAACTTGATCGTTGGGGACGAAATAGAGAAAAAAAATTATTTTGCACCTTTAGCCATGTGTCACAGGTGAGCTTAATTAAAGTTGTAACATTTTAATGGAGATTTTTGAACTCGCACGATTCTATTTATTCTACTTTTAAAAAGAAATTCGCATATCTAAACAAGTCAAGTTTAATCATTTAAAAATTGTTACAGAGTTTTTCACTTAATTTTTATTTTATTTTTATACATCCATATTATTTAAAAGATGATAATAATAAAGCTAGATAAATCAAGTACATTTACCCCTAATTGAGAAGAAATATTTTATTAAAACCAAATTTAAAATAGTACTGGCAAAATGGGTTATATTTTGGAATTAATAAATATTTACTTTTTTGTTTTTGTTTTTTATTTGTATTTTAAGTATGAATCCGCCACCAAGATCGTTGCAATCAATGTCAAAAACGATAAACGAGAATGTAGAACAGGGGCGTATATAGAAATTTTTTTCGGGGGGGGGGGGCTTGAACTCAAAAATTTTTCTGAGGAAATTTTTTTTTTTTAAGAAACTACATTTTTTTTACACGAAATTTTTGGCTGAACATTTTTTATTTTGCGGAACCAGTTTTCCATCCTGCGGAAAAATTTGTTGCGCTGATCTCTGTATATCCCTATATATGTATATGTGTTTGGGAAATTTTTTTTTGGGGGGGGCCGGGCCCCTCGGCCCCCCCCTTATTTATACAAGCCCCTGGTGTCGAACGACCACCCAATTGCCATCAGTACAATAAGAATTTAAAATATATTTTGAATTCCTTCCATAAATTTCGAGTTTCTGAAGAAAATAAATTAACAAATTACTTTTATTTATAAGTATATCTTACTGCTTATGTAAGACTAGAGAAAATTCTTTATTAAGATACTGATAGAGACCTAAATTTTTTATTGCGAGGGTTACTACTATATCTTTGAACAGCGTTCACAAATGGCTACATAAAAAAGGAAAATCTTGGCTGTTTTTTATTCATAAAATTTTAATTTATTCTTTTAATCGAATAAAATATTAATTTTAAATATATTATAAATATGGGAAAGTTTAAACACCTGCACAGTCTTAATAGGAAAATGCTAGGCCAATTCTGCTAGATATAAATTTTTTATATTATAATAATTTTTTTTATTATTAAATAAAGTATCATTTACTCATCCCTTTATTAAATGAATGAATTATTAATTTTTTAAAAGTAATTTTTTTTTCCTTAGGGAAGATGTTCAAACCTTGATGCGAGAGTACGAATGTTTAATGCGAGAAAATGCCATAATCCAAAAAGAAAATCATGTATTAACATCGAAATTAGCAGCCTACACAAGTCAAGTAAGACAAAAAATTAAAAAAAAAAATCATTGTTTGGTTTTATGAAACCACGATGCAAGTGGAACTTTTTTCAGATCATAGGCGTTAATCTGAAAATTTTCAGAAAATTATTCAATTAAGGGTATTAAAATCGCGTTTTTAATCTTAATTTAACAATTGGAAAATGGGAATGATAATGGGAAATCAATAGACGCATGTTAAAAACTGAGAACAATATTTATTTAATAACACTAGTCGACAAAATTGAACTTTTTTTCTTTCACAAGAATGAAGATATGAAATTCTAGAAGTATTTTTCACCCTGAATTCAGATATGTAGTTAGAATTTTTCCATCAGGCACAGTTTTAGAGATATAGAGCAAAATAGATTTTAGTCGAAAATGGGCTCTAAAACGGCTTTTATTTAGAATGTTCAAATTATTTTTATCGCCGCACCCCGTCAAATTATGCAGATAGTTAGAATACATATAAATTTAAAGTTTCATTCCAATCGGAGGTCATTTAGACGTGCCGCAAATGGCTTAAAGTTTCAAAAAATCGAAATTTCCAAGATTTTTTTTGCTTTGGTCACCCCTAATACAATTTTAGATACCCCTGAATGCAAAACACATATATGTACGATATTCTATAGTTCTTTGGCTTTCTAAAAAGCATTCATTCGTAAAAATCTGCTAATTATTAACGAAATTATTAACAAAAACGTGAGCAAAGAAAAAACACAAGTACACTCACTGGTCGAAAAAAATGGACCTCTTGTTCTTTTAGAAGTATAAAGAAAGATATGAGATTCAAAAAATATTTTTTTTTAATAATATATAATAAAGTTAGTGCCCGTGACTCGATGCTCAGAGAGGATACATTAGCTTCTCGTGGATAGGGTTCGCTTTTTAATTCAATTGAAGTCCATTTTTTTCGACCAGTGAGTGTACTTGTGTTTTTTCTTTGCTCACGTTTTTGTTAATAATTTCGTTAATAATTAGCAGATTTTTACGAATGAATGCTTTTTGAAAGCCAAAGAACTATAGAATATCGTACATATATGTGTTTTGCATTCAGGGGTATCTAAAATTGTATTAGGAGTGACCAAAGCAAAAAAATCTTGGAAATTTCGATTTTTTGAAACTTTAAGCCATTTGCGGCACGTCTAAATGACCTCCGATTGGAATGAAACTTTAAATTTATATGTATTCTAACTATCTGCATAATTTGACGGGGTGCGGCGATAAAAATAATTTGAACATTCTAAATAAAAGCCGTTTTAAAGCCCATTTTCGACTAAAATCTATTTTGCTCTATATCTCTAAAACTGTGCCTGATGGAAAAATTCTAACTACATATCTGAATTCAGGGTGAAAAAATGCACTAGGTTCACTAATCCAGGGCCGGATCTAGAGGGGGGGCAGTGGGTGCATTTGCCCCGGGCGGCAGATTTCAGGGGGCGGCAATTAAAGAAAGATTTACTAAAAAAAAGGTAAAATAATATGAATTTTGTATAGAAAATTTTAAGGAGGGGGCGGCAAATTAAATTTGCCCCCCTAAAAAATCTCGTAGTTCCGGCCCTGCACTAATCAGATATCTTGTGAAAAAAACCTTGTCGACTAGTGTAATTGAAGATTTGAATGAACATGATTTTAAATTATTTTAAAAATTATATTTTATCATTTTAAAAATTGAATAATTAAATCTCACAATTATTTTTTTATAATTCGATATATATATATATATTAAATTTCAACTTTCCTATTTTTGTCGTCACGGTTTGTGACGTCATGGTTTGTAGCGTCACGGCTTGTAACGTGAAATGCTGATAGAAGAGCGAAAAAAATTTGAGGGGATCAAATAAAAGTTCCACTTTAAAATAACATAAAATTTCAACCGTAATGGACCTATATTAGTATTTTTTTTAATTTAGGTTCCACCGCCCTGTTGTGCCGATTATGGAACAGATGCATGCCAATGTATTCCAGGAAGCAATGTTGTAAGAAACTGAAATTTATTTTTGTAAATTTTTGACGTGACAACGTCTTACAAATTATGTGTCTATATTTTCTCTCATGAAATAGGTCTATCTTTGATAACTAACAACACATGAAACAACCTTCTAGTATTTTTTAATAATTTTTTAGATTATACATTCAATCTTTATTAAAAAGATAACAAATCCTAAATAAAAATACTTTTTATTATTTTTTAAAGAGATTTAAGCCTAGAGCACATTTAGGCGACGCGTCGCGACGCTACGCGGCGCGCAGCGAAAGCGAAACTTTTGTGAGCTCGCACACTTGGGCGACGTTTTTCTGTCGCAAAGACGGATTGTATATGAAAATTCAAAACTATTAACAAAATGTCATCCCCAGAGGGGCACTTTTGTACATACACACAGTTTTTGGGCAACTCAGGCCATATAAGACTAAACTCATTATTTGTTAATATATCTATTTGGGGTTCAGGCACTCTTATTTAAGCCATTTGGTGTCCAAATGTGTGTGAATGTGTGTATGAGTGTGGAGTGTGAATGTTTTTTTATTAAAAAAAACAACTCAAAAATAGATCGGCTTTTTTGCCGCACCCTGTACAATTCCTATAATATGTGTTTTTGAATATCATTCATTGTTTTTTATTATCAATTGAATTGGATATCAATCAATAGAAATAAATAGGGACGGGGTCTAAGTGCCCGAAAAATTTGTTTTTTATTATTTATTAAATGATATAGCCCTATTTATATAGGCCTATAATCTTATCCGCACGTGGAAATAAGGGCTCCGATCATTATCGAGAATCCTCGAACGCGCACGAAGACGATAGATTTGACGCCTAGCTTCGCCAACTGGCGCACACTTGGGCGACGCGACGCGACGCGCAGCGACACTTGACGCTTGAATGCCCTTCCGAGCATTCGGGCGTCACCGCGCGTCGCGTCGCGTCGCTCAAGTGTGCGCCGTCCTATTGGAATCTATGTAAACTTCTTTCGGCGAAAAAAAGTGTCGCGTCGCGTCGCTTCGCGTCGCCCAAATGTGCTCTAGGCTTTAATCTTTTGGAAATTTATAAGAATATCAATATTTTAATTCATGCGCACACTTTATCGTTATTTTTTTTTTTTTTTTAACAATAAATAATAATATTAAAAACAAAAGATTCTAATTTATTATTAATAATGTCGATGGAAAGTTTTTGTTTAATAGGAGAAATTCGAGCGACATGGGTCAATATAAAGAGTAGGACTTGGTTACAGAGTGCGGATATGCAACGGATGCTGCGTGAGATGGAAACAATCAGCTCAGAGCTGCACACCATTCGCCAGGAAAGAGATAATCTGACGAGGCAGCAGAAATTGCTCTTTGGCTGCTATCATGTTCCAGTCTGCGCTCCATGTATTACATGTACACCAGGCGGACCCTGTACTGCAGGAGCTTTTGTGCGTGTCTTATTCTTATTCTACAACTTTTTAATTTTAGATGAGTCTATACTATGAAATATATGTAGATTGTTTTTGGGAATTGAAAGGTAGGCAACCCAAATGATCAGACTAATAGATTTCAGAGCAGAGTGACCCATAATTGCTAAGCTGCTAAATTTTCATAGTAATTGACAACAAAATATGTGTGATCCTCTCTAAAAACTCTGGAATTAATTGAAATATTCATTTGGGTTGAATACCAAATACTAACTACAATAATTTTTGTAATTTTTCTTTTAGACAGGAGGTACAGCATTGCAATTATTAGAGCTTCGTGAACAGACCCGTCGATTATCTGATGATATTGTGAGCAAAAAAACTGAAATCGATTGTCTACTTGAACAACGAGATGATATAAATGAAGAAATATCTAGACTCTACAGTGAAACCGATACAATACGAAAAGAGTTGTCAAAAAATACAGATAAATTGCAACAGCATGAACGAAGTATGAAACGCAGTTCGTTTTCAAAAGAACAACTTCTTGAACAACAACAACAGATTGCAGTGTTCAAACAACGTTTACAGCAAACCACATGTGAAATAAGTGAATCGGAGAATTTTATGAAATGTCAGCAAATTCAATTAGAAGAATATAGAAATTTGGTGAGATATTTGTGCACAGGGGTATAATGGAGGAATCTTTAAAAAAAGGAAGGAGCGGGCGAGTAGAAGAAATACTAGAAAATTTTTTTGCGATATTTGTAAAAAATGGGCTGGAACGAATCTTTTATTGGCTATATTTTTTATGTTTAATAGGAAAGAGGATGCAGCCCAATAATTGAGCCTCTATTCAGTAATGAACACTCTTTATTGGGACGATTCGGTGGGAACAACCTTGCCACCTTTGGCCTTCATAGAGCATATTTAAATTTTATATATACAAATAGAGTTGTCATTTATATATATAAAATTTAAATATACTCTTTGAAGGCTGAAGTGAGGGTTGTCCCAGTCGAAACGTCCCAATAAAGAGTGTTCATTACCAGTAGCGTAGCCAGGATTTCTCTGCGGGGGGGCCCAAAAGTTTTATGAACCCCCCCTTCACCAAGAAACTTAAAGTGGAGAAATTTTTTTAGATAATATAATAATTATAAATAAAAAACAAATAAAAAAAATTTTTTTTCTTAAAATAAAAAAAATTTTAATACAAAATTCGTAAATATTAGAGATTTTTTCAATTATTTATAAGTTTTTTGTTAGATTTTCAGAATTTATGAGAGTTAATAAAATATTTATTTATCAAAAGAAATGTCATTAGGGATAAACAATAGGTATTTTTTGTTTTGGAGAAGGCTGAAGTTGGCAGGGTTGAGCCCAGTCGAAACGTCCCAATAAAGAGTGTTCATTACTGAATAGAGGCTCAATTATTTGGCTGCATCCTCTTTCCTATTAAACATATCAGCTACAGCCACGTCCTATTATTCAATTATATTTAAAAAAAATTTGTTTAAGATCTTTTTCGGCATCTAAGTCCATTTAGAACTTTGTCTGTGATGGGATGCAACCAGAAGCTAATGGTCTACCTCTGAGCCATAGGTCAAGGGCTAAATGCCAAATAAAATATGTTCTTTGAAAGAATTTGTTCCGGCTTTTTTTAAAGAAAAAATAAATCTTTTTTTCCGACTGGTGAGGGAGGGGCAGGGCTAGAAGTATTAAATCTTTATTAAAAATTGATAAATAAAAAGCCTTTATGTGCTTCTCAAAATTTTTTCAAATTTTTCTTGAGGGGGACACATTTTTTTCTTGGGAGAGGGGCAAACATTTTGTTTTTCTTAATATTTACTTACAAATCGGTACTCAAATTAGGCCAAAAGATATTTAATTTAATTAATTGTTTAATTTGTACAGTTTATATACTCGTAGATATATTTGTAATATTTTATTTAAAATAATATAACATTTTATAAAAATCAGAGTCATTGGGGGAATGCCCCCCCCTCCCCCCAAATGACGCCACTGGTCTCGACACAATTATATTATTATTGTATTGGTGAACACCTATTGATGACAGCTATTGAAATATTTCGATGTAAGCTGAAAATGTTTTTTATTGAATTACAATGTACTTTTATTATATACCGAAAATTAATAATTGATTTATATACACATTTTGCAAACGGATGAATAAATCTCGAACCGTTTCCGGAGTCGAGAAGCACATAAAGGCTTTTTATTTGGCTGAATCTGGCCTTATTTAAATCAAATACATTCCCAGTAACCAAATCCTATTTATTTAAAACTATTAATAGACAAGTAGCGAATTTTTCTAAAAAATTTTCATTAGTATTTGGAGACACAACAAATGGTAGAAGAACAGCGTCG
This sequence comes from Euborellia annulipes, assembly GCA_023213315.1. NCBI lineage: Eukaryota > Metazoa > Arthropoda > Insecta > Dermaptera > Anisolabididae > Euborellia > Euborellia annulipes. The sequence continues at coordinate 60,634 of JAKCPI010008124.1, forward strand.
GCAAATTGAGATTATGGAAATAGATAATACCAGAATCAGCGACCAAGTGGAAATTGAAATACAAAGAGTCAAAGTAAGCGTTAGATTACTTTTTATATTATTATATACATTTCATATTATTTATTATATGTTTATTTTTTTCCCCGAAGACCCAATTTCAAGAGAGAATACTCGAACTCTCCCCATTGCCAATGATTTTGAAACAAACTCAAAATCAATTGACAGCAGTGAATGATGAGATTAGAGAATTGGAAAACCAGATCTCATTGCAAAATGAGGAAATCGACCAGGCCAGAGAGAATGTAATTACTAGATTAAAAATAATCAATGAACTAATTTTATTTATGAGATAGCTACATAATATAAGGTGACTAGATGTATGAAAATTGAACCAGAGTATTCATTTTCTGCTTTAATTTTTTTCGAGAGCTGTCTGGAAATTTAATCTTACTTTTCAAAATATTTTCCCTTATTTATGAGGTGACTGACTCTGTTATTTTTTTACATTTAGCCAATTTTTTTCTTTCAGCAATATGTAACAGGAGCAGGCAGCCAGGTTATTAGTCTCCACGAAATAAAACTCTCTGTGTAGGAAACAGCTTCGGCTTTTAATGAAATATCGCCATTTTCAATCCCATCGAGCAGAAAGCATTATACAGTTAAAATAAAATTTTTTAAATATTTACAAACAATATACACATACAGTATGAACTCGAATGACAGAGAATTGAGTCAAATAGTGGAGCTATTCTGTTGAAAATCATTTCATCAAAAATATTTAATTACAAAATTCAATTACAAAAATATTTACTCTTTTTTTAATATGAATTATTTTTTTTAGTTAGTAAACCAAGAAACTCTGTTTGAAGAAACAAGAGCTTCTCAAAAAGACGAATCAGAAGAAATTGGTGAATTAAGAGCTCAAGTAGATGAATGGGAGAATAAATATCAAGATCTTGAAAATGAGATTGGAAATTTAAAGTATGAAATATGAATGAAATATATAGTCTAATAAAAATATATTTAATATTTATTAGATAAGTATCAAGTTTAACCGTTTAAAATAATCCAGAATACGCTACTTATTAGAAGTGATTTGGGGGGGGGGGGGGGGGGGGGGGGGGGGAAAAAAACCCCGCGCATGCTGCAATGATTTTTCAAAAAATTGGAAATTTCTTTTGAAAAAAAAAACTACTATAGAATTTGATAAAAAAATAATTTTTTCTGTCAAATGCGCTGTATTTAAAATTAATTTTTTTAATTTTTATTTTAGAGACGTTCTTGCGAAAAAAGAAGAGGAACAGTTAGAGGCTGAACAGACTCTAGAAGAAAGGAATCATGAAGTTGCACAACTGGAAGGACAATTGGAAACGGTTAGAGAAGAAAGTGGAAGACAAGTAGCCAGGACTAAGGACAGGTTGGAGAATACCCGAAGAAGTTTACTTTGCCAGATTGGAGAGGTAGAAAGACAATTGGCTTGTGCCAGAGCTGCTGCTAAAGGTGCAATGAAGGACCGAGACGAGGTGAGTGGTGATTTACTGATATAAGCTTCATTTCAAAATTTTAGATATCTTCCTTCTAGCTATAGTCTTAATAAGTTGTTAGGTACTTGGAAAAAACTTACTCTACTGTCACTTGCATAGTGGAAAGGTATACTAAATTATCTACTACTTAGAAATTTATAGATATATAGATGGCAAGTCCTTCGATGTTGATAATAAGGACAAATGAGGAAAGACAAGACATACCACACTATATTTATAGATCTTAATTTTTTTCTATAAGCAGTCATAGAACTAAAAAAATCTTTTGGCAAATAAATATTTCGAGTCAGCTTGATTCACTTATTTGGAAAAACAAAATGTTTTACTACACAAAAAATCTGATGTGACTGGTCGCACAGCACACAACTTTCTCTTATCATTCGGCAAGAGGTACTGTGCTTGTTACACAAGATTTTTTGTGTCGAAATATATTTAGATGCCCTAAGCACCTAAGTTCCAAACTTGACCGTGCGATTCATAGATGGCGCTGCTCTACGAATCCTTCCACATCAGTAAATTGAACTTCAAACTATTTCCACGAAAAATTTCACTGATATAGGCCCTACTTTTTAAAGAGCGTCTAGTTTCAAAACCGGTTAAATTCAATTTTTTTAAAAACTTTTTTTTAGCGTTATATTTAGTAATTTTAGTAAGGAATCGACTGGTATAAATAATTTATTTAAAAAACGCCTAATTCACCGTTAAATATGAACGTAAAAGTAACATACTAGTATATGCATATACCTTTATGAAAAAGAAAAACAATTTTTTGCTATTTACTGAAAAAACGGTTTGACGGATTTATCCGGTTTTGAAACTAGACGACTCATTTATGAATTTTAGTCAAAATCGTTGCAGTGAATTTTGAGAAAATCGAAAAAAAAAACTGAAAAAGTACATCAGTAAAGTACTAGTACTTTTTGGCTGATTGTGTTCAAGAGCTTATTTTCACCCCTTGGGGGTGTGCCTAAATCAAATATAAAATTTCAACCTTCTAGCTCTTATCGTTCCTAAGATATTTTATTCACAGACAGACAGACAGGCAGACCAATTTGCGGGACACCTTTTTTGGATTCAGGGGACCTCAAAACGTGAAGGATATAGCTATCAAAATCTCGAAATCAAATCTTTGACATGATTGCAATACTTTCTCTCTATATATTTCATATCTAGGGTAAGAAAAGGTAAAAAATTATCATATAGGCCTATTTACCAGTGCTGTTAAAATAATAAGATTTCCGAACCTATATAAATATTGTCGTATAACCTCTGAAGAAGTACAAGATAGGAGTGCGAAATGTCACAAAAACAAATTATTTCACTTTCTTCAATCTAATACTAAAGCCATCAAGAAAGTACAAATGTTATAGCTATTATTCTGTTTCGATGGTAAAAAAAGCTTTTCTTTACAAATATTAAATCAATCAGCAAAAATATTTATTTAATATATATACCAGTAGGTATAGTGGAATTGGATATATCGTCACATAAAAAATAAACATCCAATCCTCAACCCGTAAAGTTTTAGATAGCTCTTTCGTATATAACCCTTTGAAAATTCAATTAGTTCCAAATTACTCTATCCAACTAAATGCCCACTCTAGTTTATCTAACAAAAATACTAAAAAACTTTATTCTTAATAATAGCATAGGGGTTTTTATTATTACTAAATATTTATGAATTCTATGAATCATTTTTCCAAATAGAAAAACGTCCAGTTTTTACTGAATTATTTATTTACCTCAAGTTAATCAATACTTTCATTTAATCTAACTTTTCAAAAAAAAAAAAAAATTCTTGTCAAAAATGTACTTTAAACTCAATGACTAAATTGAAATTAAAGGAAATCAATATTAGCAAAAAAAAAAAAAAACTTTTTCATGAACATTTTTGGTCCGATTCATCTATTTAATTGTAATTTTTTATAGTAAAATAAATATCAATCTCTTGTATTACTTTTTCAAAGCCGAAGTTTTTGTTTAATTTTAATTTAATATCTTTAATAGATAGCATCTTTAAATAAATCCCTATTTTTCACTTTAAAAAATAAAATATGATCTATAATATAACATGCAATGTTTATATATTTTTATACTGTATAATTGCAGAGTATTTGTCTAACTATCAGTCACGCTTTGATTGATAAACTTCCTGTTAAAATTTTCAATTGAAATTTTGTACCCACATAAAGTATGTTATGGAGGGTCCTCGGCTCCCTAAATCCTCAAACGGAGAGGCACAAAAAATTTTTGAATCCCCAAACGGAGAGGTTCAAAAAATTTTTGAAAAATCAGAATTTTTCCATTGTAAACAGTGGATTCTCTCTCTTTATGAAATATCAATAATTATAATTAATTAATTAATAATAATAATAAAATAATTAAATCTTTCAAACGAAAAATAATAACTCCGATTTTCCTATGAATATAAGTATAGATAACTCTTTAAAAGGCCCCCGAGTTTGGCGTAGTAGGTAGAGCGCCTCCCTCCTATACCAAACGTCGCGGGTTCGGACCCAGGCAGTCCGATGATTTTATTTAAGCCATTTGGATACCAGATGGCTTAAATAGAATGCCTGAACCCCAAATTGATATATTAATTACAACGGATATCGTCTAAAGTCTTAAATGGCCTGAGTTGCCGAAAAGACTATGTGAATGTGTGTGTGAGTGTGAGTAGTGTGAATGAGAAAAAAGTGTGAATGTTTAAAAAAAAAAAAAAACTTTAAAATATATAAAACAAAGGGGCAATTAGCTGAGGGAATAAAGCATAAACTGCTTTAGCTTATAATCCTGAGTTGGAGACAACTCGAATTCAAATCCGCCTTATTGCAAAAAATCCAACTCTAGTTGCGATGTTCCCTTCTGTGGAAGAAAACAGGAACCCACCTCAGTGAAGGTTATCCTTCAAAGTAACCACAACGTGTCAGTTCTGACACTAATGACAGAAGAGAGATAAAACAAAATAATATTATTTTTAAAATATTCCGAGTAAAAATGATTAAAAATGATCGAGGGATCCACACGCCCGCAGCAGGGACAAACACAGTAGATCGAACGTGATCAGAAGAAAATTGGGTGTCCCTTGTGCGGGCAGCTCGCCGAAGGTGGGAAGCACGGCTAGTTGTTTTAAATTTATGGAAGTAGGGACTAGTAGCAAATAATTATTCCTATTCAATTTAAACTGCTAACCGTTGGGTCTTGTTGAAACATAATTTAATGAGGTAAATTAAATTAAAAACACAAGGTTATATATTATTTACTAGTAGGCTATAAACACTTTATACTAATAAATAAAATGCATACGTATTTCGACATACTAAGTGTGAAACATATAAACTTATGTTTTTAATTTAATTGACCACAATTATTCCTATATATTTTTGTTGAAGTTCTAAGAATAATTCGCTCCTTGAATCAAGTAATTGCTATGTATAGAGTGATACGACACTTCATTAAAGAGCCAGGTTTGCTAAATATAGTATGATATTAGCCTATATCAATCTTTGAATTTTTTCCTCTATTATTTTCCAAACTTTATTTTATACCTAGATGATATTTATTATTTTTAATTGAAAACATTTTATCATTAATTGTTTTTAGATTCGCGAGCGTATGCAATGTCAAATAAACAATTTACAAGGCAACTTTGATGAAGCCCAAACACGAATTCGACTTTTGCAACAAAATGTTGGAATGTTAAGCAATTCTTATAATAACATCTTCAATGAAATATCCGAACCCTGTCCAGGGATGCAAGCTTTGCCGAGTTCGACAAACGCAACTTTCGGGATCGAATAACATCTCTCTCTTCGTCTGTGAAAAATGGCCGCCCATAAAACAGAAATTTGAAGATTTAAAAAAACAATGGAAAAATTAATCATAATTTATATAATAAAAATAAATTTTTCTCTCGAATGTATAATGCTATATGATATCGGAATTAAATATATAGGCCTAGTAACTTAACGTAATTTTTCAATTTTATTACGTTTTTTTATATGCCTTTTTGTTTTTGATTGATATTTAATTTAATGAAATAAATATTTGGGACGGGAAATGAACCTCTGACCCCTAGGTAGGCCTACTTACTCTACCTCTGTTTTTGTGCCGCAAAGTACCGCCGCCTCTCTCATTCTATCAAAACTACTACGTTTTCAATTAGCTTGAAAAATCCTTTGAAAAAAGTGATTATTCTTTGCCACTTATGTGACAAAAAAGAAAAAAAAAAAATTTGACAGTTTGTTTATATTTGTTGATACCGTATATTGCAAGATGTAGGTAGAAAAAAGAGAAAGTAAAAAGAGCAATGAAGTCAGTGGCTGTTTTCTTATACAACATGTGATAAAAAACAAAGAGCATCTAATAATATTTCATTTGTTTATTATCCTCCTTGCTGATGTTTCGGTTCTTTTTGTTCCATCTGCCGTAATGCTCTGATAATGATCACAATCGGGACCCAAACGTCGGCTCCAAGGAGAGAAATATTGACTCTTTTTTTTTATCTACCAGTATATCTTGTAAAAAAAAAAAAAAAAAAAAAAATTATAATATAAACTAAAATTCCAATAAAAAATTAATAAAAATTAAGTTAAGTAATAATAATATGAGAGTGATGATAAGCCAAAAGAATAATCTCAATAACAGGGGTGGCCAACCCAAATGATCTTGCCACTTTGGGACTGCATCATGACTTCGAAGGCCGAATATACAATTATATATCCTCATATTAGATTTAGACTTTCTATAGTCATTTTTTAGGGAGAAAAAAAAATACAATAAATATATTTTGTAAAAGATGATAAATCTCATGGGTAGCGGGTTGGCCACCCCTGGTCTACAACAATTATTAACCAATTGCATCAAGTCCGGCAATTGTATCGGACATCTCTCATGAGAAAAAAAAGCTTTATCAATAATTAACGTCACGCAATAATATATAATTATCTTCACAATCAGAAGTGTCATTTTCCCGAGAAAAAGAAATTTCAAATAATATAATATCATTTATTATTTAATATAGATTAATGAAAAAGATGTTTACAAATACTTTAGAGATTTAAATACTAACTCTTTATATAAGAGTTATTTGATTTCAATGAAAAACACCCCTTTCTAATAGATTTGAACAGTCATTGAAATTTAAAAAAAAGATATCCGTATAATCTCTTCATTCAGAAGAGTTACTTGAGAGCTGATCCCGGATGGGTACGCTTTTCAGTACAGGGGCAAATTGCGACCTCGATGACGTCCCTATTTTCGTCACAGAAGGCGACACGACAGACCCTCCCGAGAGAATCACAGACAAAAACACCCAACAATCAAAGCGCTAATTACTTTAAAGTACTTTTTGGTTGGGCCGAGGGGGGAGATGCTGTACAGAGCAAGGGTCTGCATCAGTGGATTGACATAGGACCAGGGAAGGGAGCAGACGTCGTTGCCAATGGCAATAGGGGCGATGATTGTCAATCTATGGCACGCTTCCAACCTCCAAATTGCCAAGTTTTCCACCCTTGCAATCGTTTATTTTATTTCTTTCCTCTCTTTGATTCCTCCCAGGACAGAACTCATTGAGAAAGTAAAATGAATTTCTTGTTCTCCAATCAACTTGGATTCCTTTTAACATTTAAAATTCAAAAGCTACTACCTAAACGTATTCTTTGCAAGTGGTTATATAATTAGAGGATTTTTTTGGTTTTGATTAGATATTAATAAAAAGTAAGAAACAAAACTGAATGGAGATTTTGGGTTCGACTCCAAGAAGAGGCTAAATACAATAGCAACTATAAACCTCAAAAAAAAAAATCATTTTTGTTGATAAGAGAAGTGGCTGTTCAGCGATTAAAATGCTGTAGGGAGAGAAGATGTCAGCCAAAAAAGAGCATCTATCGAATAAAAATCTCCAATTTCTTAGTGGAGATTTTTATTCGATAGAGGCTCTTTTGGTTGACATCCTCTCTCCCTTCATCATTAAAAAAAAACATTTATAGATTGTTTTGACATCTTTGGTTATTCGTTATAAAATAATCTATACTTATTATGTTAATGATGATACAAGTGATATAGAAGACACATTATTAAATAATTAATAGTTAAACATTTTCGCCAACTAGCAGCAAGTTCAATCGAAGACTGTAAAAGTTTCCAAAATATTTAAATTTAATTTTTTAGCCACCTGAATTAATTATAACTACTGAAAACAAAACCTTTTAGTTTAATTTAAATTATCATCTAATTATAGATAAATAAGTTAATCTAAGTTACAAAAAGTTTTAATTTTAGCTTATGAGCATTTTGACGTTATACGTCATCTTCAGAGCTATGACAAAAACTAATATTATATTAATATATATATTAACGTCGAAATTTAAAAAATGTCGTAGTTCCGGCCCTGAATAATAGTACGATATGATGGTTAAAGGCAAAAGGCTTTATTTGCTGAAAAGTCTTAATTATATACATGTATAAATAGATATGAAGGTTATTCATTCCTATCAAATTCATAAATAAATTCTATTTATTAATCTATTAAAGTGAGGGGTAGGAGAAGAAGGTTCAACTTAAAAAAGGAAAGAGAAAAAAATGAAGCCGTGCAAATGACAACTTATGAAAAGAGAAGATGAAAACTGTCATAGAAAAAAAAAAAAAATACACAACTGATATTTATTTCAGATATATTTTTAATTGTGGTCAACTTATAATAGTATCTAATAAATAAGCAAAAATTCACTAGCATGTAAATGTATGTATGAAATTGCCAATTCCAAACTCTCAATGTTAGATATTATGAAAGAATAAGGGAATATTCCAATAAATTTTCAATGAGTAGACTTGATAAATGGTTATTTATTTAATGACTTATGATGCGCTGAATGGCCGGGTGGGGCCTTAAGGGAGGAGGAGGCTTGTTGAGCCAACAACATTGTGATAGCACATATTGAAAGCGCACTCGCCCCTCATCTCCCAATGCTAGTGAATATAATAAACATTAGTAGATAATCTGTAGTTGTGCATAGATTTACAGTGGGGTTGTGTCCAAGTGTGTGAATGGGATCAAATTAACAACAGATGCAGGCGGTGAAAGAGTGTCTCTTAAGAGGGGTTGAGAGAGGGTTCAAAGACTAGAGAGGCCTCTCCATGGAGCCGGGTCAATAATCAGAGCATCGTATATTATTTTTTTTCATTATCTAATATGCTAATATTGAATACATTCGATTACAAGTATTTATTATCTGAATTTTCTATTGTAACTTATTCAAGAAACAATCATTTTATTTTGTAATTCTTGTTTTATACCAATTGCTACGTTTAGACTTGGTTTACATTTCAAAAAATCTGGTGTGACTGGTCGCACCAGGTTTTTGGGTCGTCATATATTTAGTTCCCGACAGTACGGTACATTTGTTGACGTATTCACACCAAATCGTTGATGGACCAAAAGTTGATACGGATCTACAATTTTAGTGTAAGAAATATATACCAATTTTCAGTTTGCGTTCTTAAGTAAACGTTTTCACACACACAGACTTAATTCCAAAAATGTTTTTTTTTTTTTTTTGACTCAGGAAGATTTAACGATTACAATACTTTGTTTGTATAGGCGAAAGTAAAAAATCTGGTGTGACTGGCGCACAGCACACAACTTTCTCTTACCTTCGGTAATCGAATGTTGTGTTCTGTGCTTGTCACACCAGATTTTTTTGTGTCGACATGTATTTAGTTTCCGACAGTACGGTACATTCGATTTTCAAGATTTTCAAATTTATAAGTATGACAAAATATTTATATTTTGTTACCATGGCAACCATTTCGCCTATCTTTTCTATGGAGAACAAGAGTAAAGTGGTCTTCAGAAGATTTCAATCACAAAATGAGAATATACATTTTAAAGAGAATCTAAAAAATAATTGATTTTTGAATTTAAAAAAAAAATCGTTGGAGCAAATTTTGAGAAAATCGAAAAAAACTGAAAAAGTGCATCAGTAAACACTAGTAAAGTACTAGTACTCTTTGGTCGATTTTGTTCAAAAGCTTCGTGTCACGTCCCATGGGGGTGCCTAACTTAAATATAAAATTTCAACTTCCTAGCTCTTTTTGTTCTTGAGATATTTTGTTCACAGAACACACACACACACACACACACAGACAGACACACACACAGACACACAGACAGACCATGTCGCGAAAACCACTTTTTTGGATTCAGGGGACCTCAAAACGTGAAGATCCATCAAAATCTCGACATCGAATTTTTGACATGAATCCAATACTTTCTCTCTATATATATATTAACATATATATAGAGGTAAGAGAAAGTAAAAAGTCGTGTTTATGTAAAATAAATCTCCTACCAAATTATCTATAAAAAAGATCTGGTGTGACTGGCGCACAGCACACAACTTTCTCTTACCTTCGGTATTCGAAAGTTGTGTTCTGTGCTTGTCACACCAGATTTTTGTGTTGACATATATTTAGTTTCCGACAGTACGGTATATTCGATTTTCAAGATGTAAAATTTATAAGTATGTGAAAATATTTATATTTTGTTACCATGGCAACCATTTCTCCTATCTTTTCTATGAAGTACAAGAGTAAAGTGGTCTTCAGAAGATTTCAATAGAAAAAACAAAATATACATTTGAAAGAGGATATAAAAAATAATTGCATTTTGAATTTTAAACAAAATCGTTGGAGCGAATTTAGAGAAAATCGAATAAAACTGAAAAAGTGCATCAGTAAAGTACTAGTACTCTTTGTCCAATTTTGTTCAAAAGCTTCGTGTCACGTCTCAGGAGGGTGCCTAACTTAAATATAAAATTTCAACCTCGTAGCTGTTTTCGTTCTTGAGATATTTTGATCACAGACAGACATACACACAGACAGACAGACACACAGACAGACCATGTTGCGAAAACTACTTTTTTGGATTCAGGGGACATCAAAACGTGTATATCCATCAAAATCTCGACATCGAATTTTTGACATGAATTCAATACGTACTTTCTCTATATATATATATTAACATATATATGGACCCTGTTATGCAATGGTGTGTCAATGACCAAACATCGAGTTTTGAGAATCAACATTAAAGTTTTTTGTTTTCATTGGATTATATACAATTTGTCTTGTCAATTGTGCAAGTAACATTAAATATAAATTTTTTTAGGACATATTTCATAAAAAATTAAAGCATTTGAAACAATATTCCGTGCTTAACTCAATTTTGAATTTTTTGGTCTTTGACACACCATTGCATAACACGGTCCATATATTGGTAAGAAAAAAGTAAAAAGTGAAAATTAAAAAATTAGTTTTTCTTTATTATAGAAGTTTGAAAATGTAATATTACTTAAGGTGCGCGTCTCGGGGTGCTAATTTTGGGACTTTCCAGCGGCCACAATTTTGAAGCTATCGACCTCAAATTTTTTTTTTAATTAAACCTATTTATTGAAAAGGGTCCACCAGGCTGCCACTATCTTCATCTCGTAAATCTATTTAAAATATCTACAAATAATAGAAGCCCTTTTTTTGATTTTCGAAAAAAAAAAAAAATTTTTTTTTTAGATTAATCGCATTAAATAAAAGATATTTTAAAAAAAGGAGCTCTATAAGTTGTAGATAATTAAATTAGTAATCATTGTGTTAAAGAATAATTAATTTTTTGCCTTTAATTAATTAGCTGGAAAGTCTAGAATGAAATGGAACAAGTTCCGTGTATTCCAATGGGGGAACACTAACGCCATCTCTTGCCATCTCGAGTCAATCGTGTTTTAACGGTTTTTCGAGACGCGCACCTTAACGAAATATTTCAGGCCTAAAGAAACTCGGTGATCTCAGCCCCCACTCCCACCCTACCCATCTAAAGTAGAAAATAAACGATTAATTAGTCTTTATAATTGATATATATTGGGAAATCTTAAATCACTATTTAGACTACTTCATTCAGCTCAACGAGGGCTTGATCCTAAAAACTCTCCTAATCCCACACTACCTATGACCGGGATGGCCATCGAATTCTAAAATACACTTCCTCTTCTTTCTTGAGACGTCGCGAATCCCGAACATCAACACTGTATGATACGGTGAAAACGCGCCCACAAACCCAAGGAAAGAATAAGAGGAAATGAAACACTCACACAAACATACTTTACTCAATTCACAGATCAATTAATCTCTACTACCTGCCTAATCAATATCATTTAATAGCGAACTAAAATAAGGTAGAGGTAATTGATCTGATCATTCACGAGTTAGGAAGGAAGCCGGTCAAAATAATACTGAAGAACCCCTTTGATTGCTCATCTCAGTAACAAAAAGACAAAAAAGAACCTAAAAACTAACATCCTATACGAACTCCTAACATCTTGAACTTTAACTCATTTTATCCTGAAACAACCAAGGCAGAGAACTCAGCACTGAATCACAGAGCTCAGGAGAAAGAAAAAACACTTTCTCTCAAATGTGCGAAAGGGAGAAACATGCGATAGAGGAATTCTCCTATTTCTCACGAATAACGGTCAAAAGTGAAATGATCCTCTCCTGGGAGCCCTGCCTAAACCTAAATGGGACGAACAACAACACCTATACCAGTATCATGGAATCAATTCGCAAATGAACGTCAATTCAAGAGAACATCAAAAAATTCCGACACAGAAAATTTTATATTGACTTTGGCGCTGAATGCATTATATCTGATAGATAGTAAGAAATTTTATTAAATGACTATCAAAGAACGTAAGAGGGTTTTTCTGTTGACTGAACCCTCTCTATGAAGATGGTCGTATAGCCGACCGAAACGTCGCTCTGGGTTCTATAATAAAGAAATAAACATAGCAGCTTGGCCTTTTATTTATTCTACTACATACTGATTCAGCTATTCACCTCGCCAAAAAATATCAGATCAGTTAACGATTAGAATTGAATATAAAATAGTTAATAGGGGTATTCATGATCTTGTATATACGACGTCCTATCGTCTTAAAAGTCTCCTATGTCTTATTTGAGTATACGACTTAAGACATTTACCTCTCGTATTGGTAAATAGTACATACGACAGCCACAGGTCTCTTATATCGGTGGCGTATGTTGTAAATCGATTCCCGCCTTTAGAAATGTCAAAGTTATATTCTAACCTAAAAAGTGTTTGTGCAGTTTGTGTTTTGTTTTCAAGTGTTTAGCGTGTTGTTTTGTTTGTTTCCCTTATTTATTTATTTAAAAATAAAAATGAATGAGATATGTGAGACAATTTTAAAAAGAAAAAGACTTTAAGTAGGTTATGAATGTTGTTCGATCTCACCGATAGGAGCGCCACTAGTCATCAAATATGACATAGAACAAATTTATTTTTGGTCCGTTCGTTAAATTTTGTGCTAAACTGTTTACGATTTAAGACATTTAGGACAAAACACAAGATCATGAATACCCCTAATATTAAAAATAAATGTTAACTCCTAAAGATATTCTGCTCCTATGCATGAATAACAAGATCAACTTCTTCAGCGTTCATGCCTGGCAGTCTCTATAGTCAGGGTCTATAAATTTAAAATTTGATTTCAAAATACTAATAGTATAAATATAATAAATACCGTTTGAAAATTCAATCGAAACCACTAGTTTACGAACTCTAACTATTAAAATATATAAAGTTAATTATTTTTTTAAAATCTAAATGACTGTTTCGATCATTAATAAACAATTTTGAATTAAACTAAATATTAAATAGAAGATAAAATATTTATTTGCCGTGATTTTCTTCTTAAGTTTTTAAGGTTGAAATGTAATATAAATTATTTATTATCATTCTTTATTCATCGTCTTTCTAAACGACTTTTAATAACGATACATGTTTTTTTTTTTCTTTTGTATTAAATTTTAGATTGATTTAGAATTTATCAATCAACAGCTTATGTGGCCAGAGATTTGAGTTCCCACCCCTTCTCCCACCTAATCTCCTCACCCTTCCCATTGAAATATTCAACCAAAATAATTAAATCACGAAACTTTTAAATTTATCATGAACTAACTCACAAAACGTAAAAAAATTTGTTGTCCCTCAGTAAGTGGTGGTACCAGGTAAAGGAATAATTTTTTTATAATTTAAATACTATCCAATAAAAAGAGAGGAATTCATCGATCAATAGTTCTATTTAACAAATGGCAAATATTTTCTTCTTGATATTAACTCTCTCTTTTTAGAATAACAGCGAAGGTTGTAAGAGGAAGGATCCTATGCAACTTCCAAATCAAAATTTATGTGTAGGATGACTCCTTTTAATTAAAAAAAAAAAAAATTGGACTGGTCGCACAGCTCACAACTATCTCTTACCTTTGGTAAGAGAAAGTTTTGCACTGTGCTTGTCACACCAGATTTTTTGTGTTGACATATGTTTAGTTTCCCCCGATATTTTTTTTTTAACACTCACACTTTTTTCCATTCACATTCACAATTCATTCACACATACACATAGTCTTCTCGCAACTCAGGCCATATAAGAATAAAATGATACTTATCACGAATGTGTTTATTAAAGCTTTTGTGGTTTGAAATATTATTATTAACGAGAATTTTTAATTATAGACCACATTTTTGTATTAAATATTTATTAAAAATATATAAATACTGTACAACGTTTCAACTGCTTATTCTGCAGCCGTTATCAAGCACAGTTCACTTGAGTCGGAGCAAGTGCACAGTGCTTGATAACGGCTGCAGAATAAGCAGTTGAAGCGTTGTACAGTATTTATATATTTTTAATAAATATTTAATACAAAAATGTGGTCTATAATTAAAAATTCTCCTAATAAAATGATACTCTTATTTATTAATTATATATTGATTTGGTATTTGGTAACCAAATGGCTTAAATAAATCATCGGACTGCCTGGGGTCCGAACCCGCGACGTTTGGTATACGAGGTTAGCACGCTAACCTCTACACCAAGCCCCGAGGGCGCATATAAGGTTAGCACGCTAACCCCTACACTAAATATTTATATTTTGTTACCATGCAATAATTTCTCCTATCTTTCCTATGAAGTACAAAAATAAAGTGTGCTTCAAACAATTTTACAAGTAAAATGAGAATATATATTTGAAAGAGCACCTAAAAAATGATGGATTAATGAATTTTAATCAAAATTGTTTGAAAGTATTTTTAGAAAATCGAAAAAAACTGAAAAAGTACAGTGAGGAACAATATTAAGTCCCACCAATGCGTTTTCTACTTGTGATTATTTCATTGTTTTTAAAAAAAATATATATTTTTTAATGGAAACTTTGATGGTTCAAACCTAGAAAATTTCCAATAAAGATTTTCATTTTCTTTTACAAAAAGAATGAAATAATCACAAGTAGAAAACGCATGGGTGGGACTTAATATTAACCCTCACTATACATCAGGAAAGTACTAACTAGTAGGCCTACTTTTTGGCCGATTTTGATTAAAAGCTTATTTTCACGCTCCAGAGGGGTGTCTAACTTAAATATAAAATTTCAGCCTCATAGCCAATTTCCTCATGCTTTAAATTGAACATTAGACAGACAGGCACACAGACAGATTGACCATGTCGCGAAAACCACTTTTTGGATTAGGGGACCTCATCTCAAAACGTGTATATCCATCAAAATTTCGACATCGAATTTTTGACATGAATCCAATACGTTCTCTCTCTCTCTCTCTCTCCTCTCCCCCACCTATATATATAAACATATAGCGTTCATATACGTAAGAGAAAGTAAAAAATATTTTTCAATTCCAACTTTCTTTTACTATTGATCAGATTTTTAGTAATTTTTACTTTCTCTTATTAATTAATAAAATCTGCATTTATTTATAAATCGTTATAATTTAAAATTATTATAAATAAAGTAGTCTGCGAGATTCCGAATGCCTGGACGAGATTTCCCCATCCCCGAGTTGAATGCTTGTTAACCATCCATGTATTATACGGCGTGTATGTATGTTGGCGCCCGGCTACAGATACAGCTAATTATCAAACAGGATCAGTCGGGGATCGGGATGGCATTATTTAGCGAGGACCCGGGGGCTGTATGCATGCATCCAACGATTTGCCTCATCCAAGTTGAATGGCGGCCGTTCTATAATTCATCGTCAAACCCCATCCTCGACGATGGCATCCTGAGGGCTGGCGTACGGCCTCCTGGCCACCCCCGCAATCCTGTTACGGGAGCAAGCGCGTCGAGTGACTGACACAAATCCGCGATTCCCGGCTCTCTTGTTCTGCGATGTTCCTGTTCGCCTGACTGCCATCCGTTCAAACTCTCTCTCTCAATGGTTAGGAACATCTTCCCACCCACTGACACAGACATACTTGAACGAAAGTAAACAGACGACCTGAGTGATTTATAAATAATCAACTTTTTATTTCTATTATATACTTGTAGTAGGAGGACTATTAATAAGTATAAAAAAAATAAAATTCCTTAGACATTTGGATTATATTAGTAATTCGCATCACAAATTTGAGAAAATTACTTATATTTAACAAGTTTTTGTGATTATGTTTATTTGTTGGTGGACCAAAAGCCCCCCCCTCCCCAGGTCAAACCAGCCTTTCCAGGGTATCGGTGTGCTATCCTTTACCAGGATGTCCCGAAAATGCTGGAGATCCTTGGTTCGACTCCCGGGGCCAGAGGACGTTTGGCCCACCAAAAAAAACATAGGCCTACTCACAAAAACTTGTTAAATATTCCTATAATAGTCAAGTTCGTATCGTGGTATTCATGGAATATTAATATCTTATACAAAACAAAACTTTTAATATAGATGTATGGAATGAAGTCAGTCAGCCAAGGAAAAAGTAAAAAAATCTGGTGTGATAGTCGCACTAGATTTTTTGTTCACATATATTTAGTTTCCGACTGTACGGTACATTTGAATTTTTTTTTTTTTTTTTTCAAAAAAACACTTGTAAAATTTATAAACATAAGAAATATTTATATTTTTGGCAATTCTCCTATCTTTACTATGAAGTACAAGATGATAGTGGTCTTCATAAGATTTCGATGGCGAAATGAGAATATACAGTACATTTTAGAGAGCTTCTAAAAAAATAATTGATTTTTGAATTTTAATCAAAATCGTTAGAGCGAATTTTGATAAAATCCAAAAAAAAAGAAAAAAGTAGGCCTACATCAGTGAAGCAATAGTAGGCCTACTCTTGGACCGATTATATTATTATTAAATTAAATTAGGGATATTACTTATTTTCTTTTTAAAAGTTTGTTAAACTTCATATATTTGAATCAATAATCTTGGCAAGATGGAATAGAGTATCTTTCGTTTGAATAATATTCAGAGATCTGATTACTTTCTCTTGTTGATTTCCCAACTTGTCAGGGCTAAAGTTTTTGGCCTCTTCTTTCTTTTTGGTATGAAAAGTTTCCACCTCGCTCACCCTCTGCTCCCTTATCTTTATCTTATCTCTTGGCATCCGCTTTTCTCCTGTTTATTGACAATGCGCCACCTTTAAGAAAACTTGTTTTCCAACAAAAAGATGCCAGCAACTTTGTACTCTCTACTCACTGCCCACGTTCAAGATATAATACGAGCTCAGAAATAAACCTTCAATAGTTCTCGGTCGACCGTGGAACATAAAAAACTTTTGCGTATCAGGAAAAAAAAAACGACCACTTGTTACGAGTTTGGAAGAATAAACGATCGCTCTTTTTATAACTATTTTTATTGACTTTCTCAGTTAGTTTTTTTTATTATTATTAAATTATTTTATTTTTTTGCTATAAATAAAAAAAATGCATTACATTAATGAATTATGGAAATGTAAAATATATAATTAATTTATCTTAACGGGGTTTAGGAGCGTCTAAACATACTTTAAAAAAAAATCTGGTGTGACTGGCGCACAGCACACAACTTTTCTCTTACCCTTCGGTAAGAGAAAGTTGTGCACTGTTGCTGGTCACACCAGATTTTTTGTGTCGAGATATATTTAGTTTCCGATAGCACCTTAGTTTCAAACTTGCATTTTAAATGTTGACTGCTTCAAATAAACTATGGTTATTTTCAAAATTTTAATCTCATATTTGGACATTTTATACACAATATAGAATCGTAAATAAATACAAAATTTCATAAGAATTGGAAAAAAAAATTTTAAATGCCTAAAAAGTTCCAAAGGGGACCCCCTTTTGAATCGAAATTAACATACAAATCCCTATAGGAAATTAACATTGTTCCTATGCGAAGATAAGGTGGAAAGGGAATTTAAAAAGAGTAGAGAGAGACGATAATGTTTGCAAGTGAGAGAGAGACATATATGTTTTCTTTGAAACAATTAAAGACACAAATAAATTTAAAAAAAATGGGAATTTAAATAATAATTGATTTTTAATCTAATAAAAAGAAAAAGATTTAAATTCCGTTACCATGGCAACCATTTCTATCTTTCCTATGAAGAACAAGAGTAAAGTGGTCTTCAGAAGATTTCAACGGCAAAATGAGAATATACATTTTAAAGAGCATCTAAAAAATAGTTGATTTATGAATTTTAAAAAAATCCTTGGAGGGAATTTTGAGAAAATCGAAAAAAACTGAAAAAGTACATCAGTAAAGTACTAGTACTTTTTGGCCGATTTTGTTCAAAAGCTTATTTTGAGATTCTTCAAAGGTACCTAAGTTAAATATAAAATTTCAATC
>JAKCPI010008125.1:0-14717 GCA_023213315.1 Euborellia annulipes
ATTTGATACAACCATATAGAATGACTTAATAATATCCAATTAAATTTTTTTATGTTAAATGAATAGACAGGATATATATTCGAATCATTTAATCGACAGAGTTAGGGCCATTTTACACCAGCGTTTTCAACGCGATTTGAACGCGAGTCTTTTATTCATTTGGGACGAAATTTGTAATTAATTTGAAGCTAAAATGTTTTCGTTCAAGATGGGGTGTGCCCTTAAATCAAGAAGCTCGAGAAGTCTGTATGGGATGGCCACCCTACCCTAAAAAAAAAAAAAAAAGCTCTGCTAGTGAAAAACGATGATTGCCAAACGGAAAACTAAATATATTACATATGCCTTTGATGTATAGAAAACAAAGTCAAAAATAAGTTTCAACTTTGAATTGGTTGGTGATAAAAATAAACGGAATAAACAAAAAATACTTCAAGTTGGTCATTATTCTTAGCACTCTGCGGGAGTTATTAAATACCATCAGAAAATGTCATAGAAGCTCAGGGGCCACCAACAGATAAACATACTAACAAAAAAATGTTAAGAAAATTGTTAATAAAGTTGTTATTATTAGGGGCGGAACTAGGAGATTTAGGGGGGAAAATTAATTCCCCCTCTAAAATTTCCTGATCTCAAAATTTTTCGGGAACAAATTTTCCGTCGAAAAAATATTTTACCTTTTGAGACAAAATTTCCGCCCCGATATCGCCGGGGCATCCGCCCCAATCCCCTGATTATTAGGGTATTATTGTTGGTGTAAATGATTATCAGATAGAGAAAATAAGTGAAAATTGTTCTAATTAGCTCCAAAACGTTATCGTTTTTATTAAATCTTTGAATGATTTAGACTTTAATGATTATTGTTATTTGAAATAGAGGACATTTTTTTTTCTTAAATCGTGGTTAAAAATAATACAAAAAAGTGAGTAATTATTGTAATTAATAACACACTTTTTGTTATTATTTGTTAAAATAAACCATGATTTAAGCTAAAATACAAAAAAAAATATATTTTATTTCTTTAAATTAGTATTTAGAGTAGTTTGAATTTAACGTTATTTAATCAAATAATTAATAATTAATCAAAAATACTAGGTGATATGTTTTAATATAAGCTTATTTATTGTTTTAAATAACTTTTGAATTTTAAATTCAACTACTCTAAATGCTTTTGAAAATATTTAATAAGATGAACAACGAGGACAAAGTTGGAATCAATAAAAAAATAAAAGGAACAACGTTTTAGTGCTAATTTTCACCTATTTTCTCCATTTGATGTTAAATTAGGACAAAATCATTATGGGTTTAATCAGATAATCGAAGCTCTATGTTTTTTCAAAGTCCAAAATGAGTTAAAAAAAAAAGTTGCTGGGAGATCTATTTTGTTGTGTAATTATAAATACAGTATAAAGATATATCGGCGGTCTCTTTTAAATATTACAAGTTCTTGCTCTATCATTTATCCCTGGACTAGTGGCGATAAGAACGATAGGCATATTAAAGGGATTAGCTTAATGATAAGATTTTAAATTCAATCAAAACTTTCTCTTTTTAGTCGCTTAAAGTGTTGATGCTTTTATCTCCGAAAAAATATTTTGAAGATTCAATTTGGAAACTTTTCAAGAATAAAAAAAAAACCACACAAATTGAATTTTTCATCTCTAATAATATTTTTTTTTTTTTTTTTTGTAAAAAAGGCTTTTTAAAATCTTTATTTGTTTTATAAAATATTTCTAAATTTATATTTAAAAAAAAAATTGGAATTTTTTATATAAATTAGAGTTAAAAGTAAAAATTGTTATCCTAGGCTTAAGTAATTAATATAATAATTTGAAAGGTAATTTTGTTAATCTGTCATTAGGAATATTTGACAGTCAAAGATCGATGAGCTGTTTTACTTAATAAACCTTTTTATATGATGAATATATACTGCGCACAATTTTTTTGTTAAGTTTATCTAATATTATTATTAATCTAACAATTGCGTAGTAATTTTAATGTCTTTTTTAAAGAAATATCTGGCTAACTTGGTTTGGAAATAAGACAGGAGATATTCAAGCTGCTAAACTTTTTCGTGCATGCCTCCCTAACCGGCCACTATAGATACATGATTTGTAAGACGTTGTCACGTCAAAAAATTTACTAGTCAATCGTTTTTTTCGAAGATTGTTATTTTTTTTTAGAAAAATTGATTTAAAAATGTTTTATTATCCCCAAGAAACAATTTTACACTATAGTACCGTAATAGTATAGTAATTATGGTTAGTAGATATTCAAATCATTCCATTTGTAGAAATACAGCTATACCTTTCATCCACCCTTGCCCCCACCCTCTTAAATGGTTGGCGACGCCCTTGCCTAAGTATATTACTAAACATTAAAAAAAAATAAATAAATAAAATTGTAGAATTTAAAGTAGCAGAAAGAGTTACATACTGAATATTAAACATACACAGAGATAAATTAAACTCTACATTATATAACAACATATGGTTAAACTTGAAATCTCCAATTTATAAAAATTTATTTAGGTTTATTATTATTTAATTGAATAGAAAAAAAATAATTTATTTGACTAAAAATCTAATTTGGGAAAAATGAATTAATTAAAATTTTACTAGATATTTTACCTAGAAAACGCCTGTATCCAGAAGTGAATTGAGAAAACAATTTGCGAGGAATGAGCGATTTATTTTTTGAAAAGGGGTGGTTTTTCCAAAACATTTTCAACATTAAATCTGCTTAAAGCCAAAATGTCGCCCCCAAACTCTGGCGTCACTGGTCTAATTCCAACCCCCTCCCCACACACACACACACACACCTTAGACCAGACGACAAAATGAGATAAATATTAGATTTATATATTCCTTCTAATAAAAAAAAAAATATAATATTATTTTTAGATAAGTTTGTTATTTTTTGTCTCCACTATTAATAATACAATTTTTTTTTGTAAAAATATAAACGTTATCGGCGCCCTTTTTAATGCGCCCGGGGCTGGCGCCCCCTGGGCCCCGCCCTTGATGCGGCACTGAAAAAAATCATCGATAAAATCATTCACACACAAAAATTCGGGAATGAACATTTTTCTCAAATTTTATACGATTTGCTCATGCCTCCATTTAAATAATTACCTAATCATGGATGACTGTGAAGGTAGGTGAAGTAGATAATAGTAGCAGTCAATGGTATTTTTTTTCCAAGTTGACGTTTCAGCCAAAAATAAAATATTTTATTTTTCCTAAATCTTTTATTTTTATAAGTCCTGAAGAGGATGACAACTTGCGACCGAAACGCCGACTTAAAACAAAGATTTTTTGCTTCAGTGACTGCAACCATCAGCTACTTCATTCACTTAGCTAATCAATTTTATTTATTTTTTTAAATTTTATTTAAGGTCTTTTTCGGCTTTGAAAGGCATTTAGACAACGTCTCTATTTATTTCAATTGGGTTGGAAGCCAATCCAATTGAAATAAATTTTTGTCACATGAGACTGGATGTTTACCCTTGAACCCTACCACAAGAGGCAGAAACTTCTCCGCTGAGCTATGGCTCCAGGGCAGCTAATCAATTTAATTTAACGATTTTTGTATGTCTATTTGTTACTTTAAATACTTCTACTACCTACTATGACTAGTCAAGTATTAACTTATTTAAATATAGAGCTATATATATATCTTTAAAAGATATTTTTTTTTATTTTAATTAAGGTCTTTTTCGGCATCGAAGGCCATTTAGACCCCTTTTGAGAACTACACCAAGGCCCGAGGGCCTAAAAATTATTTTAGATACGTCAATTCTTCTCTATGCAAGGGCGGATCCTGAGGTGTTTCTCGGAGGGGGGGGGGTAATCTGGTGTGACTGGTCGCACAGCACACAATTTTTTCTTAATTTCGGTAATTTAAAGGCGCATTCTGTACTTGTTTGCCAGAATATAAATACAAATCAAATTTTTAAGTAATAATTTTTAAAATTTTACATTAAAAATAAATTTTTTTTTAGAAAAAAAAGTATTTTTTTCAAATCTCGGAGGGGTAATTACTCCCTTTACCCCCCCCCCTTGTATCCGCCCTTGCCTCTATGTGCCTGTCTTTAAATAGGGAATAATTACAATTAAATGAATTTATTATTAATAATTTTTCTTATTCTTTTTTTATTTAGTAATTAATATATTTAGTTAATTTTTTAATAAATAAAATCTAAAATTAAATGACCTCAACTTTTGAAGACCAACGACTTCCTTAGCGTTGAAAAATATTATTTAAATCAAATTTCTGAATGGAAGCCATTAAGATTACGATAGAAATTATGCTAATTGTTTATTTGTGAATTCTTATCCATTGACCCCTATTAGCCTTGTAAATAACCTAAATTTGCTGTTTAATCTTACATATTTTCTCGAAATTTCTTGATATAACGATAATAAAATAATTTGCATAGTCCTATGATTAACAATTACAAGTAAGGAGTGTTTAGTTATTTTTAACCCACTCCTTATTTTAAATTAATTTTCCGTAGTAATTAAAATGCAGACAACGAAATACCTTTGTGCATATAGCCTACAAATAAATAAATAATTTCATTATATATTCTTAATCAACAACAGAATTATTGTTTGGACTTTTAATCAAAGTTCATTGCCAATATAAGAAGTTAATAGTCATAAATTTAAGCCTGAATTTTCTCTCTTATAAGGACAACAAAAATATTTTGATAAGAGAAAAAATGTTTTCATTATTTTGTTATAATTTTCATTAAAAAAGAAAATTATTATTTTTAATTGCACACAAAAATTTTTCAAAAGTAGGAAGAATTAATACAGTATACACTATACATTAATATTATATAGTTTATAGAGTTTTTATTTTATTTATTCTTGGATAAGTCATGCATCTATCATTTTTGATTTTTTATCAGTTGTTGATTTTTAGAATAAATAATTTTCTCAAATTAAATAAATGAGATATCGAAAGAATGCCAGTCTTATTTTGAGTACCATGGGGAACATAAACATTTGCACCCTGAGCAATTTGAAAGACGCCTACTGTTAGGCAGCCCAATTGACTCACCACTACATATGCACTGTCTGTGTGAATTTACCTGAGGTAGGTTTCTGAGGGTCTTTTAGGATAGACCATAAACCATCTCTTTTCAGCAATATAGCGCTTAGCCTTTTTTTTATCTCAATATTTAAACTTTTTTAAGTTCATCTTGTTATTTGGAAAAAATTAACTTATTTCAAAATTTGAAAGAAACTTGTATCCCAATTTTTAATAAAATTTCTCCGATATCTATGACAAGCACAGAACACAACTTTTGATTACCAAAGGTAAGAGAAAGTTGTTTTGAGGAGAGGGGATTGCAAAACCTCAGAATTTTAGAACTTTTTCATTTTTTATTTTGTTTTCTATCTCATAAACTAAGCATATTTTGTGCACAGAGTACAATACAAAGTTGTAGAGCATTAAATTTGCTAAAATTTCGTTATTAAAGCGCGTATTTAGACCCAATATTAACCGAGATACGGCCGATCAAGTTTCTATTTGTTTTACATTTCGAAGAACTTGGTCTAACTTTGATCGGCCGTATCTCGGTTAATATTGGGTCTAAATGTTCGATTTATTAACCCAATCTTAGCAAATTTAATGCTCTACAACTTTGTATTGTACTCTGGTGCACAAAATATGCTTAATTTATGAGATAAAAGCGAAAAACTGAAAAAGTCCAAAGAATCTCGAAATGAAAAAAAGAAACTTTGATCAGCCGAATCTCGGTTAAAATTTGGTCTGAAAATTCGTTTTATCAACCAAATTTTATACTCTTTCTAATTTATTATGGGGGGAGTGCACAAAATATGCTTAGTTTAAGAGATATAAGCGAGAAACTGAAAAAAAAGTACACACATTTTGAGTTTTTTTTTTTTATTTTCTCCAACCCCTGTACGAATTAAACAAAAGCAAACACTAAAAGCTGAAAATTGAATTTAAGTTTTTTTTCGGTGTCTAGAAGAGGAATTCGCAAATTCTTTATTTAAAATTCATTTATTGTCCAAAGGGATGGTTTATGGTCTATCCTAAAAAGACCCTCAAACCCTACCTCAGGTAAATTCACACAGACACTGCATATGTAGTGGTGAGTCAATTGGGCTGCCTAACAGTAGGCGTCTTTCAAATTGCTCGGGGTGCAAATGTTTATGTTCCCCATGGTAACTCTTTGCTATCCTTTATCAGATATAATATAATAAAATAATGAGGGATGTATGGAGGTAGAGGCAGCTAAGAAAAAATGCTTTGGGTGATCAGCCAATCAGCTGACTGGAAACGTTTCGGTGCATTTATTATGTACCATCTTCAATTCACTCTAAAATACATAATGGTACATACATATAAAATTTATACTGTTTTTTTTTTTTTACTTAAGTGCAAAGTTTCCAGTTGATCGATAAAAGCATTTAGAGCATTTTTTCTTGACTGCCTCTGCCTCCATTTATCCTTCACTAAATAACTAGCACCTCAATATTATAATAATGCAAGGACGTACCGAGAAAGGGATGATATACCAAAATTTCTTCCCTAAAGATACTATATTTCCTTATAATAATTATCTCGAAAAGTTGAAATAGTTTAATGCAAAATTAAAGAATGATTGACTTATAATCTGACTAAATATAAAAAAAAACAAAAAACATTTATTTGATAAATGATTTGTTTTTTTTTTCATTCATAAAAGAATAATTAACATTAATTAATGTTAAATGAAACTCTAAAAATGATAATTATTTGGTTCATGTGTAAACGTTGGCGCGTCATTTTGTGAGGGGGCTTGCGTTTTATATCATAAGTAGCTATTACCACCGTGACAACTGGAGAGTCAGTATTTACTTTGAAGAACATTTAAAAAAATTATAATTACATAAACTGGAAAAAATGAAAATTAGTTAATACAATCCCAATAATAATTTAGACTATTTTAACATTTCTATGAGGGATAACTTTCAAGCCATTAATACAATGGAACCTCGCTTAACGAGCATAATTCGCTCTAGAATCGTACTCGAAAAGAGAAACATTCATTATGCAAAACAATAAAATTCTCCCCAAAGAACTGTCCCCCTCCCCAAGACTCAGACTGACATGCGCACAATCCTGGACTTATCCTCTCCTCACTATTCGTTATGCGAAACGTCGCTTGTTAAGCAAGTCATTATTTTACAATTTGTTTTGCTCGTTATGCAAATTACTTGTTATGATAGGTACTTGATAAGCGAGATTCTACTGTATATTGAAACTTTTTAATTTATTTAATAATTTTTTTGGTTTTTATAAAAATTTTAAATTTTGGATAGTTACTTTTAAAAATAAATGGGTGTCTGTGAATTTCAAGTAAAGGGATGGAGATGGTCCGAGGAAAAAAAACGAAATCCTCTAATTATCTGTCAATATTCGGAAACGTTTCGTTTTACTCAATTCTTAAAGTTTTTTCTTAGTATATGCATAGACCTACTAATTTAAAAACATTTTAACAAATTCAATTAGTTAAGTAACTTTACTTAAGAAAAATATTTTTTTCTCGACCTGTTTTTTTAGAACTGAATGTTTGCTAAAAAAAAATAAATAAATAAATAAAACCTAAATTTGGAGTTTAGGCTTTCGCAGTTGTTATCATTAATCAAAGAATTAGATTTTCTGTTTAACTTGGGTTTATTTGTGAAAATTAGTAAAACCACAGTTAAGTAATTTTTACAAATTAACCATTTTAACTGTGGTTTAACCAGTTTAACTGTGGTTTATTTGTAAAATTTAGTAAAACCACAGTGAAGTAACAATTAAACCACAGTTAAACCAAAAATAAAATTCTTTTATTAAAACCTAAATTTATTTAATTATTTTAAGGATTACTAATAATAATGAATTCAGATCATGGCAAAAAAAGATTTTAAAAAAATGATTAGCCTAATAT
Source organism: Euborellia annulipes (assembly GCA_023213315.1). Lineage (NCBI taxonomy): Eukaryota > Metazoa > Arthropoda > Insecta > Dermaptera > Anisolabididae > Euborellia > Euborellia annulipes. The sequence continues at coordinate 7,958 of JAKCPI010008125.1, forward strand.
TTTCTTTGGAAGTTTGTTTATCAAAAAAAATAAATAAATAAATGAACAAATACCCTCCTAAATATTCTTTATGGATAAATTAATAGAAAAATCATAAACATACTCCAAGGCCGATGACTTTTATCAAATAATAATTTGTATAAAGAAGCGAACAAATATAAATACAATCAGTAAATTGGAAATTGCTATCTATTTTTATGTCACACTTTATCACTTATTATTAAACATATAGTGGAGCAAGTAAACAAATTTATCTTGTTTTCACTTTTTTCTTTGCTTTTCAAACTCGGAAATTCTTTGATGAATTTTATATATAGGTATAACTGATAAAATCTATGAACGAAAATAAATAGGTGTTTGTCTTCATGACCCCGGATAAAAAGGATGGCGTTGGTATGGCGATTAAGTTAAAAAAAAATAAGGAGAGATCAAAAGATGGAGGAAGTTAAAAATAAATATTTTAAGAAAAACAAAAATAAAAACACCCTTCTAAATAGATTTGAAATATCAATATTGGTATTTTTATATTTAAATGATATAGGTAAATATCTACTTGTATCATTTTTTTTTTAACACTCACACATACATAGGCCCCACACACACATAGGCCTACATATGCACAGTCTTTTCGGCAATTCAGGCCATATAAGACTTTTTAACGATACTCGTATTTTTATTAATATATATATATATATATATATATATATATATTAGGGGTCCAGGCATATTTATTTAAGCCATTTGGTATCCAAATGGCCTAAATAAATCATCGGACTGCCTGGGATCCGAACCCGCGACCCTTGGTATAGAAGGCCAGCACGGCCCCCGGGTTTGGCGTAGTAAATAGCGTGCCTACCTCCTATACCAAACATCGCGGGTTCGGACCCAGGCAGTCCGATGATTTTATTTAAGCCATTTGGATACCAGATGGCTTAAATAGAAATGCCTGACCCCACAATAGATATATTCTCTACAACGGTTATCGTCAAAGTCTTATATGGCCTAAGTTGCCGAAAAGACTGTATGAATGTGTGTGTGAATGTGAGTGTGAATGAGAAAAAAGTGTGAATGATTTTTATTCAAAAAAAAAAAAAAAAAAACGCCGGCACCGAGGCCAAGACCCCAAGGCCCGTATCCTTCTTAAATCATTTATAAAAATATTAATTTACTCTTTTATATTTTTTTTTATAAACTATTAATTTTTTTATTTATATATAATTGAAAAATGTAAAAATTTCAAAAATTAGATTTTGATATATTTATAGATATTAATGGTTTTTGGAACCTCACAAACAATGTCTCTCCATGGTTTTTTTTTCTATTTTAATCCTAATTTAAGTGAGAAATAATCGAGAAATTATATATTTAATTTATATTCCTCCCTGGAACCTCCCTATAACGTTTAAAAAAATTTTAAACAAAAATTACTCAAATAGTACTAATATATTATTTATGTATTTTTTTCGTTTTTTTCAAAATTCTCTCTAACCATTTTAATTAAAATTAAAAAAACAAAAAATTAATAATTTTTATAAAATTTATAAACTCATATTATCTCTCTAATCTTATAAATCATTTAAATTACAATTTAATATTAAAAATAGAAAAAAAAGAAAGAAAAAATCCAAATAAAAAAACCAAATATATAAAATTTAAATATATAAGTAAAATAAACATATGTCAACACACAAAAATCTGGTATGACATAGCACAGAACACAACTTTCTCTTACCAGATGTTAGAGAAGTTATTGTGCTGTGAAACCAGTCACATCAGATTTTTTACTTTTTTTAACACCTTTCACTTTTGGATCATCAATTAAATAATATGTATGCCAAATGGATTCCCAGTGATTTCTCTGCTTTTAAATTTATTTCTTATATAATATTATTTACCATGATTATAAATAGAATAGCATAAATAAAATGAGCACAGTACATCAAGGAAATAATGAATAAAATAGGAAATCACATGCATATATCACTCAAAGTCAATGACCACTGTCAACTCGCCTAACTTTAAGCATGAATTAGAAAAAAAATAAGCAAAATTAATTCCCCTTGAGTAGAAAATGTAAAAAAAAAAAAAAAAAATATATTTTTCATCGAATCTCAGAGAGGGAAAATAGGCTTAAATAGATTTGTCCATAGTATTAGGGCTTGCATCACCCTACGGCTCTGGATGATTAAAAATAAATATTTGCTGTGATTTAATACAGACTTAAAAACACAAATCTCATTTAGAAGTTCACTGATGAAGTATTAATAATCTTATCAAATTTTGTTGAACCTTATTATTAAGAGTTTACATTTTGGCGTCAAACGTATATGTACGTAGATATTTTTATTTGAATTAGTTTATCTACTTTATTTATTGAATGTTACGCAATGTGGAATATTAACGTAAATATTTAACAAAAGAGGGTGTATTTAATACTTGTTTTATTAATACATTTAAATAAAAACGTAACTTATCAATAATTTGTTTCAGGGGCATCTTTGCAGCAATATCAAATTTAAAATAAAAATCTGGTGTGACTGATCGCACAGCACAACTTTCTTTCCTTCCTTATTCTGTGCTTGTCACATCAGATTTTTTGTATCGACATGCCTATTTAGTTTCCGACAGTAGGGTACATTCGATTTTCAAGATGTAAAATTTATAAGTATGGGAAAATATTTATATTTCGTTACAATGGCCAGCATTTCTCCTATCTATTCTATGGAGTACCTGGAGTACATGAGTATATTATTATTCTATAGTTGTTTATTAGGCCTATATTAAATTAGGAAATTTTGTGATAAACATTGAATCATACGTCATATGATACAATAGGCTTAAATGAAATATGTATATAATTAATTACTCACCAGTGATGGGATGAATCAATCTTTCTTTCGAATGTGCAATATCTGAAACAAACAAATAAATAAATTTATTAAATTTTGTTAAAGATAAGAACAAAAAAATATTTTTTTTTTTAGAATCAAAGTGATAAGAATTATTCAATTAACTTATTATCTAAACAATAATAAAAAAAATTTCATGGCATATTAAAAAGAGGAAACCTACGATTAAGACGCAGTTTAATTTCAGATATAAAGCATGTGTTATTAAGGGGGTTCAGGAGGTAGATGTTACGCATGTTTTTTCCCGATAAGAGGGCGTATGGTGTCTTTAAAAGTAAGGCAAAAAAATTATTGGATAAATCGTAATGGTGTTTTACCATTACGAAGATTTGCCAAGAAATGTCAGAATGGTAGCTAATTATTTAATGCATTTGGTTGATTTTCATTGATTTTTTAAGAATGAATACTTTATAAATGTTATTATATATTATGTATCTTTTTTAAAAGCATATAAATATAGACGAGATATAGTCTAATAGTGGATCGGCTGTTAGACTAGCCTGCCATCTTTTGCAGGAGTGTTGAACTATTTGACACATAATTTTTAAAATATATCTACTAATCTTATTTTAAAATTTAAAATTTTCTTAAGTGATATATGATTAATAATAACAATAGATTCATTTTTAAATTTAAAAAAAATTAAGATTATTGGGACAGATGATTTGCCGTTTTAGCTTGAAAACAAAAAAATTAATTTCCTTCATTTTTTAATAAGTCATTCAACTCCTAGCTCTTTTCGTTCTTGAGATATTTTGTTCACAGACAGACATACACCATGTTGCGAAAACCACTTTTTTGGATTCAAGGGACCTCAAAACGCGACATCAATCTAATACTTTCAATCTATATATTTATATACAGGTATATATATAGTAAAAAGGAGTAGGTTCGGAGTAAGGTTTTTAAAAGGAGTACAGTTTACGTAAAAGAAGTACAAAACTCCCTAAAGGTGTACGATTGGTATTACACTTAGGCCTATACACTTTCTTAAAAATGTTTTCCTCTTCGAGGATCTAATAATTTTTTTTTTTTTTTTTTAAGGGGTAGGGTCTTATTGATATAGGCAGCAAGACAAGGCTCTCAGAGGCTCTAACTCATTATAACGGAGAAAATTTGATCGAGCATACAACAAAATGTTATTTATTCCCCGTGTAAAAACTGATTATCCTAATGATGTGCATTCTAAAGCTCATTAGATCTTTAATTTAGATGTTAGCTTTATAAAAAAATAAAAGGTAAATGAGCCGGAAAGAATGAATATAATTAAATAATAAATACATTTAAAGTGGAAACAATTGACTCTAGATGAAACATTATAAGTAGGTAAAATTAATTAAAAACACTAAATGATATGTTAGAAGTAATACAAGTGTAAAGATATTTCAATTTTATTTTAAACAAATTTTATAAACGTAATCCGCAAACGGGACCACTAGTTTTAAATTTTAGTTGCTTATTGGTTTACTGACCATAGTTTATAAAATTTGTTAAAAATAAATAAGATAAAAATGAAATATGTCTTCATAAGATAAAACTAATAAGCATTAAATATAGAAAATAGATCAAATAAACAATATTTTATATGTAAATTTGTTATTTTACTATTCACGTTGTTTGAGTGGCAAACAGTATAAAGTGGGTCAAACCAGCTAAAATACTCACTCACTCGCCGAGTAAGAGAGAGAGAATAATTTTTTTTTTTTTAACATGATGAAGGACAGATAAAAGATAGACGGATAGACAAAGGCTATAGAATCAATGTAAACAAACATTTGATGAACTGAACACCTTGCTAAAAGCCATGCCATGTTTTGTCCGGTCGTGTAAGTTGTTAGCGCAATTCTTAATCTAACATCCGATCTCAAGGTTGGAACGTGAATGCATATAGGGCTACATTTATATAATTATGGAATAGTATTATTAGTACAAATTTGTTATATAATCATTTCCTTTTTAAGATTACTACTAAAAATGGAATACATTTAAGGTGAAATGTTACATTTTGCTTTCTCTTTACCTATGTATATATGTAATATATATATAGAGGGAAAGTATTGGTTCATGTCAAAAAATTCGATGTCGAGATTTTGATGGATCTTCACGTTGAGGTCCCTGAATCCAAAAAAGTGGTTTTCGCGACATGGTCTGTCTGTGTGTGGGTGGGTGGGGGGGGTGTGTGTGTGTGTTCAATTTTTAACCATTGAAAATTGAGCTTGAGGTTGAAATTTTATATTTAAGTTAAACACCCCCGGGACCAGAAAAAAGTAAGCTTTAATCAAAATCGGCCAAAGAGTACTAAGTGCTTTACTGATGTACTTTTCAGTTTTTTCGATTTCTAAAATTTCCCATCATTGATTTAAAATTAAAAGAAATCAATGTTATTTTTAGATGCTCTTAAAATGTATAATTCCTCATTTGCAATTAGAAATCTCATGATGACCACTTTACTCTTGAATTTCATAGGGAAGGATGGGGAAATGGGGTTGCAATGGTAACAAAAATATAAATATTTTCCCATACTTATAAATTTCACATCTGAATTCATATGTTCGTACTGTCAGGAACTAAATATATGTCGACACGAAAAATCTGGTGTGACAAGCACAGTACACAACTTTCGATTACCGAAGGTAAGAAAGTTGTGTCTTATATAGCCTATTTTTATTCTTAATAATGCTATTAAAAAAGAATAAATATTTAATTATTTAAAAAAATAAATATTTTATTTAAAAAAAAGGGGTGAAATAAATTTTTCAAAAATTTTTAGTACATCCAGTGGGGGCTTTACGCCTGGAAAACGCGTGACTTTCTATTCACAGTTTCACGAGCCATACCTGAATTTATGAATCTATTTTTATATAATCAGTGTAAAGTAGATAGTATAATGTAAATATTTTGAATAAAATCTTGGTGTGACTGGTCACACAGCAAACAATTTTCTCTTACCTTCGGTAATTGAAAGTTGTAAATTTCTGGTGCTGCTCTCTTGAATTCAATTTGGAAAATTTACAAAGGAAAATATTTAATATTTTGTTACCATTTCTATTCTTCTATTATTATCTTTCCTATGAAGTACAAAAGTAAGGTAAAAGCCTAATTCCCTAGAGCAAAATGAGAATATACTGTACAGTGATGGATAATATTATATTATATTTTTATTAAAATTTTCTATTTTTTCAGATGGTCTTGTCGTAATAGTGAGGGACAATATTGGTCCACCCATGCGTTTTCTACTTGTGATTATTTCATTGTTTTTAAAAAAATATTATATATTTTTGATGGAAACTTTCATGGTTCAAACCTAGAAAATTTCTAATAAAGATTTTCATTTTCTTTTATAAAAAACAATGAAATAATCAGAAGAAGAAAACGCATGGTGTAGGGACTTAATATTGTCCCTCACTGTACATTTTAAAGAGCATCTGAAAAATAAGTGATTTATGAATTTTTAATAAAAATTGTTAGAGCGAATTTTGTGAAATTGAAAAACTGAAAAAGTACATCAGTAAAGTACTAATACTTTTTAGCTGAATTTATTTAAAAGTTTTCTTTCGCGCTTTAGTGGAGTACTTAACTTATATATAAAATTTCAACCTTGTAGCTCATTTCCTTCATACTAATTTTGAATTACAGGAAAACAAATGTGTGACCCACTTTTTATGAACTCAGAGGACATCAAAATTTTTTATGAAAAAATTATTATCTCTTCGAACCCAGGAAAAGTTTTTTTTAAACTTTATATATTTAACTTGTGTCCCCGAGAATATCTTCTTCATAAAATTCACTTCGCCTTCCCTTCACTCTGTTCAAACCCAAGCTCAATCGCAATGTTCCCATTAATAGGGCTA
>JAKCPI010008126.1:0-22520 GCA_023213315.1 Euborellia annulipes
GCCGTCCAAGAAACATGCTAAAATGTAACAAACTTGCCCGCCGAGAGCGGGCAATTGTCGCCGAAGGCGAGCAAAGCTCGCCGAAGGCGAGCAAAGCTCGCCGGTAGGCGAGCTTGGGGGTCCAGGGGCGAAGCCCCCCCCTACATATGCAAGGTTCGCCGAAGGCGGAACCTCGCGGCTAGTACAATATAAAAACAAAACGAAAGCAAAATTAATACAATAAAAAGGGAAAGCAAAAGCAAAATTAATACAATAAAAGGTATAACAAAAGCAAAATCAATACAATATGAAAGTAAAAGCAAAACAATATAAATACAATATTAAGGCAATATGAAAACAATATAAATATATACAATATTAAGGCAAAACTATCATCTATGAATACAATACAATTTTTTTTTTAAGTCATTTCGGCTGCAGAGGCCATTTGACTTTTATAAATTTATTTATTAACTTATTTATATTATACAGTACCGATGGCTTCCGGCGGACGTTCAATGGTCTTGTTTTTCGGGGGCCACCTATCCGGAAAATATTTATATTTTGTTACCTCGTATAATTCATATATGGACCCTGTTAGGCATTAGTGTGTCAAAGGCCAGATATCGAGTTTTGAGAAAATCAACATTAAAGTTTTTCTGATTTAAATTGTTTTGATTAGATTAAATATCATTTTTTTTGTCAATTGTGCAAGTAAATACTGGAATTATTGCGGATATTCATAAATTATTTCTAAAATACGACTAATTTAGAGAATAAACAATCTCTATATAATATAAAATATAAAAAAATATTTTTGCAAAATTCTCCAAGTCCAATTATATTTGTAAAAATGCTTCAAAGTCTCTTGACACATGATTGCAAATTAATCTATGCACTATTTATATTAATATTAATAAAATAATTTTAGGTTTATAATTCAAAAATTAAAACGGAGTTATTATTAAAGTTCTTTTATGGTTATATTTAATACTAGTAGCATAGAAACTTTTGATCAAAATTACATTAATAAATTTTAAATAGTATTAATATTTTAAAATTAAATACAAAGTGATAACAAAATTTTCTCATCAATTAATTCCTGAATGAATAACATGGAAACCGGAAATCAAAGTGAAATCGACTTGATATTATTTATTTTGTTGTCTTTTCGAAATCTCACTGATGCTCATCTTCATTATCAGGATTAATATCAAATTAACAACGTGTTAGGTACATAAATCATTTTTGCAAAATGAAAATCCTGCATTGAAATATTGTAAAAATAATTTTAACCTTTTACATTAAATATAAATTTTTTTAGGGCATATTTCATAAAAAATATTATTAATTATAGCATTTGAAACAATATTCCGTGCTTAATTTGTAATTTTTTGGCGCTTGACATACTAATGCGTAACAGGGTCCATATAGGGTAAGAAAAACCCAAAGGAAGCCTCTATAATTTGATCTTACTTTAGACAACATCTAAAGATTGGAATCTGTGCTTTTTTAATTTTTTTAACATAAACTTTCCTTTCAAATTCCTAATAATTTATTTATTCTATTTTATTTATTTATTTTTTTTTTATATTTGTATCATAAAATTTAAGGGTGACAAAGGAAGAGAGGTCGAGGGAGAAAAAAAAAATAGAATAAATCGAACGCTCTCTCTCACGGCATGTAATCCCATACAGAAAACAGAGAGAGGAAAATATATAGGGCCATAGGGTTGCCTGTAGGGATTTGCCAATTATGCTTGAGTAAACGCGATCCCTTTGGACAGCCTCGAAAAGAGAAAGAGATGAGAAAAGGGGAGGGGGAGGGGGGAGGGGCGTCCCCCTTGAATACTGTATTAAGGGCGACATATTCGTTATTATAGAAATAAATTTTAGATTTTTTTTTTAACTTGAATAGGTTTTTAGTAATAGCCTAAAACAAATTAAAAATCCGCATCTAGTCAAGGGGTGCTTTGTACACCTTAGTCCCCTCCCCTCCATCTGGCGGTGTTTTAAAAATTCATAAAAAAAAGAAAATTTCTGTTTCTTCATCAATATCTCTTTAACCATCAACTTGAACTTAAAATGCGATATTAGCAATTTTATAAAGGGGAAAATGCTCTACAACTTTTATTTTAAACATTTTTTTCTAAACTCATTATTTAGGGAATTACAATTGTTTAAAAATCAAGAAAAAAATATAATTTTGAAATCTTTTGTGTTTTTTCATCATATCTCTTTAACCTTCAACTTTAACACAAAAGTGAAATTAGCATTTTTATAAAGAGGAAAATGCTCTACAACTTTTATTTAAAACATTTTTTTCTAAACTCATTACTTAGGGAATTACAATTGTTTAAAAATCATGAAAAAAATATAATTTTGAAATCTTTTGTGTTTTTTCATCAATATCTCTTTAACCTTTAACTTTAACACAAAAAGTGATATTAGCATTTTTATAAAGAGGAAAATGCTCTACAACTTTTATTTGAAACATTTTTTTCTAAACTCATTACTTACAGAATTACAATTATAATTAAATCAATAAATAAATTTATTACGACCAGCTTAGATGCACCAGTCCTCGGTGGCTAGGTCCAACAAACACAATATCAATAAATTCAAATACAATAACAACAAATAAAACAAAACATTTCTATATATATATGATAGCGGAGTGTCCGTCTGTGACCAACTTCCCGTTGAAATTTTGAAACGAAATTTTGCAGCCTTATAGAGGACGTTATGAAGAGTCCAGGAAAAAATACTCGGGTCCCAGAATTCTTATAACTTTTTGAGTTATTAATTCCTAAATTTACGATTTCTTCCATAGGAAATGTATAGAGAAATATCTATGTATTCGTTGCATTTATATATTCTATGAATGTAAACAAATCCTCAAGCAGGCACTGGTTTGGAATAATAACCACCGTGTGTTTTTGATAAGTAATAATAATTTTCTTTTCATAATTAAGAAAAGGGGAGGATCCCGAGCCAGCTGGAGGGGGAGTCCAACGTGCTGGACACCCCTCAACTGCAGCGAGGCGAAGCGCTCCTGGCTAGACGCGAAGCGCGTCGAAGCCAGCTAGTTATTATTAAAAAATGATGACAATTAAAAATTATAATTACTTTCTCTTAACTATGTATATATGTAATATATATATAGAGAGAAAGTATTGGATTCATGTCAAAAATTCGATGTCGAGATTTTGATGGATCTTTACGTTTTGAGGTCCCCTGAATCCAAAAAAAGTGATTTTCGCGACATGGTCTGTCTGTGTGTGTGTGTGTGGGTAGGTGGGTGGGTGTGTCTGTGTTCAATTTTAAGCATGAAGGAATTGAGCTACGAGGATGAAATTCTATATTTAACTTAAACACCCCCGGGACCGGAAAAATAAGCTTTTAATCAAAATCGGCCAAAGATTACTAGTACTTTACTGATGTACTTTTTCAGTTTTTTTCGATTTTCTCAAAATTTGCTCCAACGATTTTTTTTAAAATTCAAAAATCAATTATTTTTTAGATGCTCTTTAAAATGTATATTCTCATTTTGCGATTGAAATCTTCTGAAGACCACTTTACTCTTGTATTTCATAGGGAAGATGGGAGAAATGGTTGCCATGGTAACAAAATATAAATATTTTCCCATACTTATAAATTTTACATCTGAATTCAAATGTTCCGTACTGTCGGGAACTAAATATATGTCGACACAAAAAATCTGGTGTGACAAGCACAGTACACAACTTTCGATTACCGAAGGTAAGAGAAAGTTGTGTGCTGTGCGCCAGTCACACCAGATTTTTTTTTTTTGTTGTTGTTTAAATATAAATCTAAAACTATTTCTCCTATCAAAATCTTTTCTTTGTTAAATCTCATTGAGACGGGGAGGGTGGGGGAGGTGGGGAGGTAGGGAGGTGGGGAGGGTGGGGGTAGATTTACTTTCTACCGTAGGCAATATAATAAATGAATAGTAGATTTTTAAAAACTAATTTCCCTCTCCCGATTTTTCTATGTCCCTTTAAGTGTAATTTGCCTCTTTGACACTCAAATGACTTTGAAGGTCTCTTCTTCTTCTTCTTCTTCTTCATAACCGTCTTCTTAAAAGAAAAAAAAAAAAAGACCAACCAACCAACCCTTCGCCGTCGTCGTCATTTGTCACTCCAAGTAAAGAACAGCGTAATGAGTTAGAAAACAGGCCAACCAACTCTCTCTCTCTCTCTCTTTTTTCTTGACTCTCCTCCCCTAAAAGCGTGCAAAAAAGAAAAAAAAAAGGAAGAAAGAGAAAGAAGGGCGAGTCAAAGAATCTGACTTTTGTTCCTGTTTTCTAGATCAGCAGTCAATGAATTAGTGTCTACTCAAATACTCTGTGTGTGTGTGGTGGTATAAAATAAGATTATCAAAAACACACGGTGGTTAAGAAATTTCATTCTTTTTTTTTTCTCTCGTAATTATTTTATAAAAAAAAAAAAATAATCAGATTTTTATTTACTAGCTTTTGATTAATTGTGAAATTTATTCAAAAAATAAATAAACTGCTTCGCAAAAAAATGTCCCGATCATGGGCGTAACTAGGGAATTTGGCTGGGGAATTTTTCTTGGGTCGAGGAGCTTTCTGAGGGGCGGACCCCCCTTAGTTACATTACACCCATGCTCCCGTTTAAAATTTTAGGATAAGGATCAGGTGTAAAATCATCACTGTAAAACAAATTTTGGTGATTTTACAATTTTTTTTATTTAACACAGCCACTGGATTGGAATATTGGATCCCCCCCAGGCAACTCCACGAGGAGAGGGGAGTTACTGTGACATTTAGTCTTGTGGAAGGGACGTAAAGAAGATTCTCTCTCAGGGAAGGCCTTTATACACCTTGAAGATGGTTTTAAACGTAATAATTAGGGCTCGGATTTATAGGCACTAAAAATCTTTAAAATAGGCAGGCAACTAAGCACTAAAAATTATTAAAATAGGCACTTAAAAAGGCATTTTCGTAAAAATAGGAACTTAAAAAGGCACTTAAAGGCAGAAATTAAGAAATAATATAAAAAATTTTAAAAATTGATGTCTTATTTTTTGGTAATCTGGTGTGACTGGTCGCACAGCACACAATTTTTTTCTTAATTTCGGTAATTTAAAGGCATAAAATTCAAAATATAAATAGAAATCAAATTTTCAAGTACTATTTTTTTAAAATTTTACATTAAAAATAAATTTTTTTTTCGAATCTCGGGGGGGGGGTAATTAATCCCTTTATCCCCCCCCCTTGAAATATTTTCTTGATAATCCAAAAAATTTTAAATTTAGGCTATGTATAGCTCGTAAAAAATTGAAATTGGCTATTTGAACTTAAAATAGGCACTAAAAAAGGCATTTATAGATGAAATAGGCACTAAAACCCAAAATCGGCCAAAATAGGCATTATAGGCACTAACAAATGCCTCTTATTTTATTCAGAATTTCATGAAACGTATACATATCATATTGGCCTAAATTTTAAGCCATAAATTAAAAAAAGGCAAATAGGAAAGAAATCCGAGCCCTAGTAATAATCAAGCCATAATAACACTCAAAATTTTAATAATTTGAATAGTGAGGAGATTCAAATCAAGGCAGCCAAAAGCAATAAAGAAAAAATATATATTTAGCTTTATTTTATACGCTTGTCGACGTTTCGGCCGATATTCCGGCCTTCGTCAGGAGAAAGTGCTGTTTGCCTCGAGCTCATAGAGGAGGCTCTTAGCAACTCCTGACAATACGTTTGTGCGAACATTCGTCGAAAAAAACCAGCTTCATTAATAGAAAAAATTACAAAAAAAAAACATTGTGTGTTTTTATGAAACCACAATGCATGTGAAACTTTTTTCGGATCGTAGGCTTTTAACTGAAAATTTTCAGAAAATTATTCAATTAAGGATATTAAAATCGCGTTTTTAATCTTAATTTAATAATTGGAAAATAGGAATGATATTGGGAAATCAATTGGCGTATGTTAAATTAAAAAACTGAGAAAAATATTTATTTAGTATTTGAATCATTTTAAATTATTTTAAAAATTATATTTTATCAATTTAAAAATTTAAAAATTAAATCTCACAATTATTTTTTTATAATTCGTCGTATATATTAAATTTCAACTTTCCTATTTTTGTCGTCATGGCTTGTGACGTCATAACTTGTAGCGTCACGGCTTGTAACGCGAAAATTTGTGTCGATCAAAATAAAGTTACACTTAAAAAAAAAAAAAAAAAAAAAAAATAATAATAATAATAACAGAAAAAAGAATAATGAATTTAACCAAATCATAGGAATATAATGTAGTATTTGATTATTATACATACATACACAAGTAGAGATAATAAATTTGTTCTTCTTTCTCTATCATTTACACTTTGAGATGATCTCTCTCTCTCTTTCTCTCCCCTGACGCTTAGTATTAAACCTTGCATTAAATGTGCTGACATTTTAACCTCCGCTGGGAGAGGTAAAGACACAAGGATGGACTGGACACCATAGAGAGTGTGTGAAATGATGATGATGATGAATTTATTAAAATATAATTTGCACTCAAAGTTAACTTTTCTATTAACTCTTTGACCCTTTAAACTAAATGAGATAATCATTAAGAGAGGGAGGGGGGGGAGTTTAAAACTAATGTGAGAGAAATTTGCATTCACGTAAAATGCAAGATTATTTTTCAAAGAATACAATTTTCTCAAAATTTGCTCAAACGATTTTGATTAAAATTCATAAAATAATTATACCCGTATTTTAGATACCCTTTCAAGAGCATCTAAAAAAGAATTGATTTTTGAAATTTTAATCAAAATCGTTTAGCGAATTTAGAGAAAATCGAAAAAAAAAAAACTGAAAAAGTACATCAGTAAAGTACTAGTACTCTTTGGTCGATTTTTTTCAAAAGCTTCGTGTCACGCCCTAGGAGGGTGCCTAACTTAAATATAAAATTTCAACTTCATAGCTCTTTTTGTTCTTGTGATATTCTGTTCACAGATAGACAGATTTTTTTATTATTCGGTGAACATCAAACCAATCCTGATGTCACCCATTTATTGGTCCTCTTTTCTTTACATTACAGATTTTTTTAATTTATTAATAATTACATAACTAATATAATTAATTATATGGTAATGTACTTCACGGGGAGGGACTCGAGGGTATTCGAGGCGCTACCTCGGACGCGGCAGTCGATTTCTTGCCCTTGAGGTGGTCATAAAGAAGCGCGTGTGAAGTTCATGTGTGAACCCCACAACACTCTGGTGGTAATATGACCAAGGGTTCCACGTGTGACCCCGAGTGATGTAAGGGCCTGGATTGAGTTAAGGGGCTAAACTCCCTTCCAAGAAAGTGTAACACCTTCCACCCAGAAACGAAGCTTTCCGCGGACCTTTTTTGCGGCCTCAGGTAGTAAAGGTCGATCTTCTGCTGGTTCACTACGTCTAGCTCTTGGGCTCCGGAAACGACTTGAGTGTCTATAAATACACCGGCACCTAGAATGTCGGGTTTCAGCACGCCGTTTGATGTTCGGTACGATCTTTCACGCTCCATCTTCCAACCAGAGCGACTAAGAGAGTTGGCCACGGCATCATGCCTCAGAATTCGACCCCCATGAGATCTCCAGCAGGGCTGAACTATGTGGGCAGTAGTTTCTCTGGAGTCGATGCATCCCGCTCTGCAGTTCTTGTGTCCCTCGTCGCATTCTTACTCTAGAAGGTAGTACATTGATCCAAGTTCGAACATAGTGAACCCAGTCGGATCCGCGAATGGAATGAGCATTTCAGATAGACCATGTTGCGAAAAACACGTTTTTGGATTAATGGGACCTCAAAACGTGTATATTCATCAAAATCTCGACATGAATCCAATACTTTCTCTTTATATTTATATTACATATATACATAAATAAGGGAAAGTAAAAAGGCGAGGGTCCGCCGCAGGTGATCCCGAGCCAGTTACAGAGGGGTCTTGGGAGGAGCGGCTAGTATAAAGCAAGTTGGTTCAAAGAAGAAGATAAAATTAAAATTTAATAATAAATAAATAGCTGAGAAAGAATTAGTGGACGCAGTTATATATATTCTTTTTCCAGACAGGATTTTCTTTGCCTTTCGCACCATTTTATTTTATTTTCTACGACCATTATTGAAAAAAAAAACCCTCCTTATCCTCCAGCTCCCCTTAATAATTTATATTTTTATCGGGATAAAAGAATGAATCATATTTTGACATTCCATTTCTGTTAGAGTAAATTAATGTTTTTTTTTATTTTTCTAAAGGTGTAAATCTTGAAACAGAATAAATATTACGTTTCCTTTTTTTTTGCTTTTCTATAAACGGAAAAATATATATCATCTCTTTTCTTTTTTCCGGACCCAGGTTGCTCTCTTTGTTTTATTATCTTAGAGAGATGTGCAATATTAAATCGTATCAATAGTTACGGATAAAATTGTTACTATTCGCTCCATTAGAATAACAAGGTTCTAACTGCACCAACACTAGTTTTGAGAAAATTGAAGTCAAAGATTGTAATAGCTGTAGTACGTTAAATATAACAGTTTTCGTCCCAATTTTTTTTAAATATGTTGTATACATTAAAGTTATTATTTTCCAATGTTTGGATGATAAAAAAAACATTATCATTGATTTTAAAAAAATAATAGCATTTTGCAGATAGAACTTTGTTATTCTGTAAATGAGCATTTTCAGAATAACTTAGTTCTAACTGCACATTTGGGGGGCCGCAAAAAGCAAAATTTTTTAATTTCTTTCGGCCGAACCATGTAAAAGTTGCCTTTTGGCTAGAAAATGATAATGGCAAAGTTTTAGCTAAATTGGATAACGTTAACCCGTGCCTCAACGGGGTTAAAATTTTGAAAAAGTGCGATTTTATGTAAAAATTCATAGTTTTTACTTCATAAAATGAAAACTAATTGTCGTAGAAAACTGATTCTTGTCTCATTTCGTAGCAAATTTAATTCTCTTGAAGTTTTATCATAACGATTTTTTCGTTAAAATCTATAGATTTAATGATATTTTGAAAAATAAGTGGAAAATCACAATACAGACCATTCGATATAACTTTTTTCCGGAAAAATATTCGAAAGGAATGAAATTTTTACAGGTTATTTGGGGGTACTCTAGAATGTCTATCCTAGATTATTAACCTCGAGGGCCCTCAGTGAGGGGGGGTGAGTGGAGGGTGACAAAGACCTCAAAAATTTGAGAATTATTTAGATTTTTCGCTTATATCTCGTAAACTAATCTTATTTTGCGAACCATAGCACCATGCAAAGTTGTAGAGCATTAGATTTACTAAAATATGGTACACTAAACAAATTCGTAGACTCAATACTGATCGAGGTACGGCCGGTCAAAGTTAGACGAATTTTCTCAAAATGTACAAAATGTCCGAAAAAACGAATAGTCCTGAGGATATCCACTTTTTTACCTAGAAAGTATTCCAAAGTAAATTAAATTTTTAACAAGTTATTTGTCTATTCTAAGTCTTAGACTTCGTGACTTTGTCCGAACTTGGAGAGGAGCAGGAGAGGAAAACACCTCAAAGATTTTAAACTTTTTTCAGTTTTTCGCATATATATCGATAACTAACTAATTTAGACAAAATGTTATATTTCAGGAAAATTTATCAAACTTTGACCGGCCGTACCTCGGTCAGTATTGAGTCTACGAATTCGTTTAGTGTACCATATTTTAGTAAATTTAATACACTACAACTTTGTCTTTGACTATGGTAATCAAAATATGCTTAGTTTACGATATATATGCGAAAAACTGAAAAAAGTTCAAAATTTTCCCGTTCGACCTGTAAATGTTTCTGGCCACAATGCACAATACACCTTCTTGGTTACAGTAAAATATGCCGTAGGATTGTATATGTTTAGTTTTCTTAAATAAAATAGGCTGCTGATATCTGCATGAGGGGTCATGATGACAGTTAGAACCATGTTATCCCAAAACAAACTTGCTGATAATGTCAGATAGAACCTTGTTATTCTGGCTAGTTCCCTTATTTTCCAACATATCGCATCCTAAGTCAGTTCCCTGCATAGATATACTAAAGAGATATTCATTAATGATGTAAACTCAATTTCGCCAAAAATGTCAGTTAGAACCTTGTTATTCTAATGGAGCGTATTATTAAAGTGGATAAATGTAGGCACACTGTAAAAGAAATATGAATTTTCAAACATTTTTCATACACTTCGGTGATTTAATATTAATATACCCAGGATATGAAATAAAATTAATATAAAAGTTGATGAACAAATTACCGACTTTTAAACTTATCTTTTTCTTTGTGTGCCGCCAAATTTTGAAATCGTTAAAAGTGTACCGCGACAAGTTGAGAATCACTGGTCTAAACGTTCTCAAATAACTCGACTACCTCAAGGAATTTTTATTAATATTATTTTATAATTATTGAGTCATTTCATTTCAAATCAACACAGCTCTCAACCCGACCATCTCCGATTTTGATGAAATTTGGTGTGTTCATTGTACATGATGAGAGAATGAAAAATGCCAAATTACAGAACTGTAGCACAAGTAGAACAAAAGTTATGGCCTCCCAAAATTTGAAAAATTTCGGAAAATTTCAAAAACTTGGCAGACAAAAACGGCTGTAACTTCTGTTCTAATAAAGATAGAACTATGAACCAAGTATTTTTGGAAAGGTCTTGAAACAAGCTTTAAAATGATGTGCAACATGACCACATTCCAACAATGAAAATAATTAAGGTCATTGACTTTAACCTTTGACCTTGAATATCTCAAAACATGTCACCTCCAAAATTGATGAAAAAAATATATATGCTTCCACATTTTACAATAAACAACATATTAAAATTTCATTTTGGGACCACATTGGGATTAGGAGATAAAAATTCATATATAAAGCTATCTGATGCAAAAATGCACTACAAAGCATATGTTGAGTGCAAAAGAATTGCATAAAATATTAACCAGTCACAGTTAAGCTGAAAATCTGAATAGGTCATAAGCGTCGGACGTGGGGGGACATGGGGAGAGCAGAAGACACTCCCCCCCCCCTCGGGATTATCCAGGGGAGGAAGCCAAAATCTTATATATCTGGTAGTTGGTTAGCCTATATTACACAGGGCAACAAAAAGGACCTTTTTTTTGTTGACTGAGAATTTGAATCTATTTCTGGGTATTTGGGTAGCGCTGATTCCAAAAATGCCATCAGTTTTGCCCCATCACGTCAGATTTTAGAGCTATAGAGAAAACAAAATTTTAATAGAAAATGTGCTCTAAAGCGGCTCTAATTTTATATTACCTGTTTTTTTTAAGGCCACGTCCTTTAAAAATATGCAGATAGTTATAATACATATAAATTGTAAGTTTCATCCGAATCGGAGGTCATTTAGACGTGCCACAAAGGGCTTAAAGTTTAGAAAAATCGAATTTTTTCATTTTTTTTTGCTTTGGTCACCCCTAATACAATTTTGGGTATCCCTGAATGAAAAAAAAAAACATATATTTACGATATTCTATAGTTATTTGGCTTTCTAAAAATTATTAATTCGTAAAAATCTGTTAATTATTAAGGAAATTATGAACAAAAACGTCAGCAAAGAAAAAACACAAGTACACTCACTGGTCGGAAAAAATAAACTTTGTTCAAATGAACGTTTTTATTCATAATTTCCTTAATAATTAACAGATTTTTACGAATTAATAATTTTTAGAAAGCCAAAGAACTGTAGAATATCGTAAATATATGTTTTTTTTTCATTCAGGGATACCCAAAATTGTATTAGGGGTGACCAAAGCAAAAAAAATGAAAAAATTCGATTTTTCTAAACTTTAAGCCCTTTGTGGCACGTCTAAATGACCTCCGATTGGGCTGAAACTTACAATTTATATGTATTATAACTATCTGCATATTTTTAAAGGACGTGGCCTTAAAAAAAACAGGTAATATAAAATTAGAGCCGCTTTAGAGCACATTTTCTATTAAAATTTTGTTTTCTCTATAGCTCTAAAATCTGACGTGATGGGGCAAAACTGATGGCATTTTTGGAATCAGCGCTACCCAAATACCCAGAAATAGATTCAAATTCTCAGTCAACATAAAAAAAGGTCCTTTTTGTTGCCCTGTGTAATATAGGCTAACCAACTACCAGATATATAAGATTTTGGCTTCCTCCCATGGATAATCCCGAGGGGGGGGGATGTCTTCTGCTCTCCCCATGTCCCCCCACGTCCGACGCTTATGACCTATTCAGATTTTCAGCTTAACTGTGATTGGTTAATATTTTATGCAATTCTTTTGCACTCAACATATGCTTTGTAGTGCATTTTTGCATCAGATAGCTTTATATATGAATTTTTATCTCCTAATCCCAATGTGGTCCCAAAATGAAATTTTAATATGTTGTTTATTGTAAAATGTGGAAGCATATATATTTTTTTCATCAATTTTGGAGGTGACATGTTTTGAGATATTCAAGGTCAAAGGTTAAAGTCAATGACCTTAATTATTTTCATTGTTGGAATGTGGTCATGTTGCACATCATTTTAAAGCTTGTTTCAAGACCTTTCCAAAAATACTTGGTTCATAGTTCTATCTTTATTAGAACAGAAGTTACAGCCGTTTTTGTCTGCCAAGTTTTTGAAATTTTCCGAAATTTTTCAAATTTTGGGAGGCCATAACTTTTGTTCTACTTGTGCTACAGTTCTGTAATTTGGCATTTTTCATTCTCTCATCATGTACAATGAACACACCAAATTTCATCAAAATCGGAGATGGTCGGGTTGAAAATGGTACTTTTCTGTGTTGATTTGAAATGAAATGACTCTATTTTAAGGAAACTTGAAATTATTCTTTTAAAATTTATTTCACAAATCTAAATTTATTAAATTCTGGTTTGAAATTCGCGCTCTAAACTATTTAAATATTTATGAAGTATATTAAAATCATACTAATTAAATAATTTTTATAAAGTAATTCAACTAAATAGCTATAAAAATTAAAATTAAAATTAACAATTTTTACCAAAATAATTAATTTTAAAATATACAAGAAATTTGTTAGGTTGGCAACAAATTGAACTTTCTTATATACTATTCATAAACAGTTTATGAAATAGAGTTCCTATACTTGTATAGGAAGTTTTCTTGAAAATTTTTAACAGTGCAGGAGCAGACACTCTGAATGCTGGTTCTTTTATTTAAGAGCAATTCAAAATAAATAAGGCAAATTTTATATCGTTATATTTTCTTAATCAAGTTCCGTCACTCATTTAAGACAATCGATAATATAATGAAAAAAAAATGCTTTTATTTAAATTGAACTAAAAAGAGAGAAATAATGACATTTTTGTTGTTCAAATTGTTGAATATTTATAATTTGAAATAAAAGCGTGGGGCGCCATTGGTAACTAAAGCAATTGTCTATTCTTATGGTACTTGTACATTGTAGAGTAAAATCTAGATTTTATTTAATCTAGCTACACAAATCTAATTGGGTGTGTACACTGTAGAGATTTCAGCTCTAGCTAGAGCACCGTAGAGTGGACCTAGAGTCAAGTCTAGTTAGACAACTCTCTTGGGTGTGTATAGACTTTTGCAGTCGTATATTTTCTCTAGCTATACTCCAGTTATCTCACATCATTTATTTGTATAACTTGCAGGTACCTTCCACTGGCTTAGCTAGGGGACTGAGGATTTGATAAAAAACAAATCAATTAGTAGAGGCTCTTATTATGGAAGAACTTATATTAGAAAGGTTCTCACATCTCCTTCCACGAATTCTTATTAAAATTTAATACAGTATCTTTCTTTTCTATTAAATCCATTAAAATTATTAATATTTTATTTCGACAAAACTTTTCAATTATAAATACAATATTTTAAATTAAATATTATTACAAATTTTAAAATTAAATTCCAAAATAATTATTATATTATTGAATAAAATATAGTAATTGAATCTTTTAATTATTGATATGATTGAAAAATAAAGTTAATAACGAAATAATATTAATTATGAATAGAGACCGGATTTTAAGCAAAATGCTTATTGCTCAATTTTATAAGCAGCCATTAGATATTTAATTTCTACACGAATTAGGAAAAACTAAGTGCATTGAGATTGCATTTTTTATTGCTTTTTTGAGTTTTCATGCGTTTTTTCCCTTTCGTGCTTATTTGAACTTATTTTACGAATATTTATAATTTTTTTTTTTTTTTTTTTTATTAAAAAATACACTTTTTTCCCATTCACACACGCATACACCAGGGACGTATATAAGGGCCCCCCCCGAAAAAAAAATTTCCAAAAACCCCGCAGTGCGAAACAAATATAGCTCTGTAAAAAAAAATTTTTCCGCAGGGTGAAAAAATTTGGTTCCGTGAAAACAAAATTTTTCACAGGGCGGGGCGGAATAAATTTAGTTTCTTTAAAAAAAAATTTGTATACGCCATTGGTATGAGTAAAACTTGCTTATGAGATGCTTTTTTTTCAACTTATATGCTTATTTAACAACTTTTTATTCAAGTTTTTTGTGCTTTTTTAAGCACTTTTTTTCCATTTTTTTATGCTTTTTTGTCCGGTCTCTAATTATGAAGAAAAGAAATAAACACGAACAGCGAACAAACAAGAAACGAAGGGTGTTAGAAGTTAGGTTAGAAAGACAGAAATATTTACTGATCTTTTGAAAGGAATTCATAATCGTATAAAAACATTTAAGGTATGTGCCCTAAAGACTATGATCGTTTAGTAAAGAAGATAGAACCAATAATAAGGAAAAAAGATACTCAATTCAGATTGGCAAAAGCAGCTAGAGCAACTGCTCTATTTAATCAGTCAAATAGAGCGAGATCACTCTAGAGAGAAAGTCTCGGAGGTGTGTCCACTGATACTCTAGCTAGATTTATGTCAATCTCGCTAGATCTTAGACTTAATCTCGCTAGAGTGCTCTCAATGGTGTGTCCATTTGTAGTTTGAGTCTCAAATAACTCTAGCTAGAGTAAATCTAGCAAAAAGTACAGGGTACAGGTACCTTAATAAGATAATTTTATTTACGGTAGTTTATTTTCAAGTAAGTGAATAAATTAAACTTAAATTCATTATATATAACATATATAGGTAAGAGATAGTAAAAAACATAAATATTGTTGAAATTGGACAATAATAAAATTTCTCTCTAGTTGAGTTGATTTGTCTGTCCTTCTTTTAAAGCTTTAGATAAAATGTCTATTTTGATCCAAGGGAATTAAAAAAAAAGAACGTGAATGACATGTATGAATCTCAAAAAGTGAAACAAGGCTATAAAATATTACATCGAAATCTTGCAATTCACCCCCCCCCCCCCACCCCTTTCACATCCCACATACCTTTTCTTTTTTTTTTCTCGTACATTTATGAATTTGTAAGAGAGAAAAAGGGAACATGTCACGTTTTCTTTTATGACCGAACCGACCGACCCCTTTTGGCAAATGTTCATCTCTCTCTCTCTCTCTCTTTGTTCTAATGATCTATATGAATGGAGAGCGGGAAATTTAATTTGATTTCTAGAAAAAGAAATTTTTTTTTTTAAGTGAAACATTTATTTGATGGCCTCAAATTTTTTCCCTCTTCTATCAGCTTGTCGCGTTGCAAGACGTGACGTAAAAGGCCGTGACGCTACAAGCCATGACGTCACAAGCCGTCACGACATAAATAGGAAAGTTGAAATTTAATATATATGACGAATTATACAAAAATAATTGTGAGATTTAATTATTCAATTTTTAAATTTGATAAAATATAATTTTTAAAATAATTTATAATGATTCAACTACTAAATAAATATTGTTCTCAGTTTTTAACATGCGTCTATTGATTTCCCATTTTCCAATTATTAAGTTAACGCGATTTTAATACCCTTAATTGAGTAATTTTCTGAAAATTTTCAGTTAAACGCCTACGATCCGAAAAAAAAGTTTCACTTGCATCGTGGTTTCATAAAATCACACAATGATTTTTTATTTTATTTTTTTTTTTTTATGAAAAATTAAAAGAAAAATGTTGCCAAACTCTCCCTAGTAGCTTTCTGAACGAATTTAGACAGAAGAATGGACACCGCTCCAGTTGGTTCGAGCTCGCCTGAGGCGGACCCTTCATCAAGTAAAGGAATTTTTCAGTCAACTCGTTTTCAGTCAATTAATAATAAAAATACATATCTGGCTTATTAAAAAATTCCACTGTTATCTTAAGAGAGAGCTATATACTGTATATATAATGACGGAGTGTCCGTTTGTCTGTCTGTCTGTCTATATTTATCCAATCCGATCGGTATCCCCGAACTCTCTTAGGGAAAAAAAATAAAAAAAATTTAATTATATAACAATTTTTATTACTTTTCATTTGAGAGATTTAATAATTTTAATTAGGCTAATTGGCTTTACTCTGGTGTGCCTCCCCTGTAGAGAATTTGCGGCACCCGAGTATTTTTCCTTACCTCTTCATAATGTCCTCTATAAGAATGAAAAATTTCGTTTTAAAATTTCAACGGGAAGTTGATCAAACAGAGCGTGACCGACGGACACACTCTATTATATATATAGAAGATTACAGGTGAGTTTCAAAACATTTGATGTGGTTTTTGTATCGCGCTCCTTGCGGACTGATTCATTTCTTCTTTTAATAATTAAAAAAGATCAAATTCAAGTCAAATTTTCATCCTTATCCGATAAGGGGTTCCTGTGATAAAACAAAAGTCATTAAACACATATTTAAGAAGTCATTTAGATTTTCCACGATCATCATCCCCTTCTATTATATATAAATAATTTAAATACAATAGCTTTAAAAAAAAAATAATTAAAAAATAAATAGTTGCATTATTACGTAATGTGATAATCATTGATTGTTGTAAGTCAATAATACAAAAGAAATAATTTTTGACTAATTAATTTAAAAAATAAAATTATAATTTCTTTTAATTAGATTATAAAAATTATGAAAATGAAATAAATAATTTAATTGCCAATTTGTTTTTTGTGGTCCTTAATTAAAAGAAATTATTTATTTTTTAATTAATTAATTTTTTATTTGTTTCGTAACAATAACTTCCAACAATCATTAATTATTACTTAATAATACAAATGAATTAAAATACGGATTTTCTGGTAAATTTGCATTCATATCTTCCTTTTAATCCTTTTAGAAAAATTAATAAATAAAATAAATGTCGTTTTTCGTAGAATAAATAAGTGAATTAATCAACAACAAAATTTCCCACGAATTAATCAAAAGAAAACAAAAAATTAATTAAACGAAATGTGCGCATAAATAAATAAATAAATCCACTCTTTGTCCAAGATTAATTATATAAATCCAAGTTGATTAATTAAGATGAAGGAGTTGAGATAAAAACAACATTTGTTGTTGTTGTTGTTGTGTGTTTGTTAAATCCTCGCCACCCCTTCTTCTTTCTAAATTAAATGATCAGAGAGAGAGAGATGATTAGATTTTGATTTGGTCAAATAAAAGTTGGTTATGATTTATTATTCTTCGGTTCTAAAAAGATTTATTTATTTTTTTATTTTTTTTTTAAAGATAAAATTAAAATTAATGACTTTTGTAATTTAATTATTTATCACTTTGGAATCCAGCGTGTAAATCGATAGTGAATAAAAAAATATATCTAATAGAATTTAAAGATAAATATTATTTCGATTTAATGTGACGACATTTTTACTTTCTCTTACCTATACAACATACTAAATTTCCTGTGTTTTAACTATGTTTTTACAAAACTCTTTGCAAAAACAAATGTGTTGTAATTTAACTAATATAATTTGAAGTTGACGATTACGGCTGGAGCCTTGGGATATTGGTATTTGGGGTACTTGCGTTTTCTGACGGAGGTTCTGATGGAGGCCGATATTGGGGGAGGTCGCACACTGGAACATGAATGGAGTAAAGTAATCTTCCATCTCTGTTATTTGGTATCTGAGTTTGTCGTCGTTGTAAACAATATTTTCTATTTGAATGATACTTTATTCTTTCCCAGCAATTTATTTCTAAATAAACTTAATAAAACGAATTCAAGTTATATTAACAAATATTTTTTGCAAATTTTAAGTAAAAAAATATTTCTTAATTGGATATTTTAATTATTATAATTTATTAATTAAAAAAAAAAAAATTGAAATCTATTTAAGGTTGTTAGGACATTAAAGCACTTTATTAGATTTAAAAGCTAAATTTTTTAATATGTTATTAATCACTATCACATACGTATAAAATAAAATTTTGAAGCAGATCTGCCGAACGGTTATAGAGTAATTAATTATTAAAACATTGAAATTTAACATGTAGCATATGGGGAATGTCGACGAAACGCACACATATCGAATTATATAGCCACCTCTGCAATAGGTAAAAAAACAAAAAACTTACATTTTTATCAATTCACTTTCGAGGAATATGTTGAACATAAAATCAAAAGTTTCTGCCGAAGGCTTTTAAAGATATTTTAACAAGAAAGTCAAAAAGTTACCGAAAATGACAGTCATTTTTTTAAAAATTAGTAAGTCACGTGACTCAGACAGGTCCGGCAACGTCGCATAAAATAATTTGCTTTCACTCACCTATATTATTTTTCAATTTACGATATTTTTTTTCGCAAATCGCCAGCCCATTGTGTCTAAACTGATTCGCATTAATCATTGTAATATTATAAATAAAAATACAACTGAACACTACAAGATCAACATAATCACCTGTCAAATGCTAATAATGCCAGATCTATATTATGCATAGAAATACTAGAGTCAAAAGTCATTCGTTTATTATTTTCGGTATTTATAAACTTAATCCAATGATAGGTCACGACTAAATTAGAATAATGAATTTATGAATTCAAATTTTTCATTTTATTAAAAAAACAAAAAAAAAAAAAAATTTAGATTCTATTATGACTTACGAGGTACTATCCCAACAACCTTAAATTGACTTAACATATATATATATATATTTTCTTCAATTTTTAATAAAATATACAAGTTACCTTAATAGGCCTATTATTAATTTTTTATACAAGGAAGGAAGCAGGAGCAGCCAAAAATTAAAGCCTCCGATTTTATTACAATTAATGAGACGTTTCGAGAAAACTTTATTTCCTCATCATCAGTCTTTCAAATTGTATCTGTCCCGGAGTTGTCAAAAGGGTACAATACATTTATTATGTATTTTCTTTATGGGTGTGTTATTCATTGACTTGTTCAGTGAGAATTCTCACTGTTTTGTAATAAAATCGGAGGCTTTAAAAAAAGCTATTTTTAAGATAACACTTTCAAAAGCTAAGCATTTTAGTTACCTAAGCTTACAGCTCAACAGTCGAGCGTATCAGGCAATTGTGGCGCCCACTGTACTTTTTCATTTTTTTTTTTTTTTTTTATATTTCTCAAAATTCGCTTGAACGATTTTGATTTTTTTTTTTTTTTTTTTTTTTTTTTTGAAAAAAAAACATTCACACTTTTTTCTCATTCACACTCACATTCATACAGTCTTTTCGGCAACTTAGGCCATTTAAGACTTTGACGATAACCGTTGTAATATATATTATCTATTGTGGGTTCAGGCATTTCTATTTAAGCCATCTGGTATCCAATTGGCTTAAATAAAATCATCGGACTGCCTGGGGTCCGAACCCGCGACGTTTGGTATAGGAGGAACGATTTTGATTAAAATTCAAAAATCAACTATTTTTATTTAGATGCTCTTTAAAATGCAAAGTAAAAAATCTGGTGTGACTGGCGCACAGCACACAACTTTCTCTTACCTTCGGTAATCGAAAGTTGTGTACTGTGCTTGTCACACCAGATTTTTTGTGTCGACATATATTTAGTTCCCGACAGTACGGAAAATGTAAAATTTATAAGTATGGGAAAATATTTATATTTTGTTACCTTGACAACCATTTCTCCTATCTTCCCTATGAAATACAAGAATAAGGTGTGCTTCAGAAGATTTCAATGACAAAATGAGAATATACATTTTAAAGAGCATCTAAAAATTATTTGATTTATGAATTAAAAAAAAAAATCGTTGGAGCGAATTTTGAGAAAATCGAAAAAAACTGAAAAAGTACATCAGTAAAGTACTAGTACTCTTTGGCCGATTTTGATTAAAAGCTTATTTTCACGCTCCGGGGGGGGGGGGGGTGTCAAACTTAAATATAAAATTTCAACCTCGTAGCTCAATTCCTTCATGCTTAAAATTGAACACACACAGACAGACAGACAGACCATGTCGCGAAAACCACTTTTTTGGATTCAGGGGACCTCAAAACGTGAAGATCCATCAAAATCTCGACATCGAATTTTTGACATGAATCCAATACTTTCTCTCTATATATATATTACATATATATAGAGGTAAGAGAAAGTAAAATTATTTGAAGTTCACTTTGATGATGTATTTCAGATTTTTCAAATTCGTTTTCCTGCTCTTCCTTCGATAGAGCCAATGTTAAATCCCCATATGGGGATTTGTATGTTAATTTCGATTCAAAAGGGAATCCACTTTACATTTTACACATTTAAAAAAAAATTTCCAATTCTTATGAAATTTTGTATTTCTTTAGGATTCTCTATTGTGTATAACATGTCCAAATATTAAAATTTTGAAAAATAACCAGTCAACATTTAAAATACCCATCTTAAAATCATAAGAAACGTCGACTAATCGTATACTTTGAATAATTAAAAACAGTTTTTGTTTACAACTCAAGGTACGTATTTTAAAGGGACTCTATCTCTATCTCTTTGCGTCAAATAAAAGGATTCCTGTCTCTTCTATATATTCTTGGCAAGCGAGGAGACTCGCATCAAATATTCCGATTGAAAATAAAAAAAAAAAAAAAACAAATTTCTTCTAGAAAATATAAAAAAGAGAAGCGCAACAAAAATTGATGTCAAATTTATTTAAATTCACAATTAAATCAATGAAGATGCAAAAGAATTCACTAGAGACGTCAACGTCATATGAGTTGCCGTGACGACAAAATTAGGAAAGTTGAAATTTAATATATATGACGAATTATAAAAAAATAATTGTGAGATTTAATTATTCAATTTTTAAATTGATAAAATATAATTTTTAAAAATAATTAAAATCTTCAATTACTAAATAAATATTGTTCTCAGTTTTTAACATGCGTCTATTGATTTCACATTTTCCAATTATTAAGTTAAGATTAAAAACGCGATTTTAATACCCTTAATTGAATAATTTTCAGTCAAACGCCTACGAAGTTTCACTTGCATCGTGGTTTCATAAAACCACACAATGATTTTTTTTGCTTATATCTCTGGAACTATTCATCGGATTAGGATGAGGTTTGGCGAATTTGTAGTCCTAAGTAGGCCTAAGAAGATGATAAAACTAGAAGTGAATCGGATCGCAGGGAGCGATAAAAATGAGCGGTGAATTATTATCGCGAATCACTTTTGAATTCAATTGAAATTCGAGTCCCAGATCCATCCAAGCAGCACAAGTGGCAAGAACTATCACTACTGTGTTGATTAAAAGTTTTTTAAGAACTG
Organism: Euborellia annulipes; assembly: GCA_023213315.1. NCBI lineage: Eukaryota > Metazoa > Arthropoda > Insecta > Dermaptera > Anisolabididae > Euborellia > Euborellia annulipes. The sequence continues at coordinate 21,573 of JAKCPI010008126.1, forward strand.
AAGGGATTATTATGTGACTCTTTTTGGTGAGAGGATGTTAATAACCAAGTTGACAATATTCTCATTTACAAGTTGAAAACCGATGCAATATTTTCCGGATTTCTCCCTCTAAGCGTAATCCCTTCCTGCGGGGGAAGGTCGGAGGAGTGAAGAGGAGGGGGAGATTACGTCACCGCCCCTCTCGCGAATAAATCTCTACGCAAACTGACTCTAATATTAAAGATTATTTTAATCAAATGAACAAAAAATGTAATTTAAAGTGTAATAATAATAACTAGCTCACCATCGCACAGAGTGGTTCAGAATTCCTAAAAGCTGGTCGAAATTCTAAATCTTAATAAATAGATCTGGGTAAATATGGTAGATCTGGGCTAGTTATTGCAATAAAATCTATTTATATAATAGCGGAGTGTCTGTCCGTCTGTCTGCTCTGTTTGACCAACTTCCCGTTGGAATTTTGAAACGAAATTTTGCATTCTTATAGAGGACGTTATGGAGAGTCCTGGAAAAATACTCGGGTCCCGAAATTTCTATAACTTTTTGAGTTATTAATTTTTAAAGTTACGATTTCTCCCATAGGAAATGTATAGAGAAATATATATGTATTCTTTGGATTTGTGTATTCTATGAATGAAAACAAACCCTCAAACAGGCACTGGATTGGAATACGTTGCAATAATTTAATTTTCTTTTCAGTCCTCGGGCTTGGTGTAGAGGTTAACGTGCCCTCCTAATATGCCGAATGTCGCGGGTTCGAACCCCAGGCAGTCCAATGATTTTATTTAAGGCATTTGGATACCAAAAGAAATGCCAGGACCTCCAATTGATATATTAAACATATCGTTTAAAGTCTTAAATGGCCTCAGGGGGGGGTCAAACTCGGTTTGTTTACATTTTTTCCATTTCAAGAGAGTGACGTCATGGAGCTACTCCTTTTGTAAAAAATCG
>JAKCPI010008127.1:0-13332 GCA_023213315.1 Euborellia annulipes
ATAAATGATGATCTAGGTCTCTTGGAGGAATGGAAACCTCAATCAAGTAAAATTCAATTCCCAAAAAACCCAATGTTGTTTAATTTCTAGACAAAAAAATAGGATTTGCCCTCCCCTTATTTTAGCAATAATAGTCTCGAGTTCAAAGATTCATTTTCTGTTCCGCAAGGAGTGACAGTTACATCTGATCTCTCCTGGAGCAACCACATCTCTTCTGTGGTTAAATCTACCGCAAGAAATTGGGTTTTTCCTATTCAAAACGAAGCGTTACTTTTCCTCCCAACAACTCCTAATCCTCTATAAAGCCCAAATTCGGCCGTGAATGGCAGATAACCCGTTCCCACCTTTGGCGAGGGGCGTCGAAAGACGCTCTCTCCTCCTTGGAAGCCATACAGAGGCGTGCAATTAGACTGATAGGTGATTCTACCCTTACTGCATCCAGACAGTCACTAGATCATAGAAAGAAAGAGTATCTGCACTATCTCTCTTCTACAGGTATTACCATGGTCAATGCTCTGCCGAATTAAAATCAATTATCCACAATGCAACATATTCACGGAACACGAGAAGAAGCATCTTTACAGCATCCCTATGCTGTTCAGATCACGACTAACAGAACAAATCAATTTCATTCTTCCTTTGTCCCCATGACCTCCCGTGATTGGAACAAGCTCCCTGCGTCTATCTTCCCCCAAAACCTACAATCTTCAGACTTTCAAGTCTAACCTCAACAGGCATCTTCTCAGTTCCCGCAGTTGAGTTTCCCCTTTATGCTTCTCCTTTTGTTTTTATTTTCTTCCTGGCTGCATGTGACTATTGGTCATTATAGATCTTCGGACCTTATGCACCCATTCCAAAAAAAAAAAAAAAAAAAAAAAAATTTCAAGACAAATAGACCGCAAAATGCAATATGTTAATATATAGTAGAGTATATCTACATACATGTAGATTTTTACATTTGCATATTAGGTGATTTAATAACGTGATAGTATCTTCTTCTAAAATGAGATTAAGTTTATATTATTTTTCTCTTATTTATATAATTCATTAGGTTTTTATTTATAATAGTGATTGCAATTAATTTCTATTAAAACTTAATCATTCTAGAATTTTAAATTTCATTTTCTTGAAATCATTATAGAGAAACATAAAATTATAGATATATAGGTCTACTAGTTTATATACACTTTATTATTTAATTCTTTAAGCTTAATATTCATTTTATGTTTGTTTTTATTACGATGTATTTGGTGTTAATTTTTAAGTAGTCAAAATAATTGCTCTGAAATTTTATGACAGTACTTGTCAAGTAAAACTACTATTGGCTAAAAAGCTATCACTACAAATGTGATATTCCATTCGATTAACAAAATAATGATTAAAGTGACTTGGGCCTAAACCAACTCGGTGTTTATTTGTAAATTCTCTTCCGTATCAATTTCATGAATACGAATTGATTTAATTTTATTTAATAAAATAAGTAAAGCACAAGTAATTGCCAGAGTCGATTTAAAAAATAGATTTACGATTAAATCCACCCTTCGGAGATTGAAATTTTTTTAAATAAAAATAATAATGTAATTTAAAATGCAAAAGCAGCAAAATTAAATATAGCAAGGTTGTTAAAGGAAACAACAGAATGTACTGTAAATAAAATATACTTTAATTAATCTAATACATTCTGTTTCCTTCCACAACCTTAATATCGAATATCCCTGGGTCATAGCACATATGTTAGAGATTTTGCCTATTGTGCTAGGGGTCAGAGGTTCGCATTCCGTTTCACGCAGCAAAAATGTATTCAATTGGGTATCAAATCAATCCATTGAATAAATAGAGGCGGCGTCTAAATAGCCTCCGGTGCCAAAAAAGAACATGAATTAATTAAAAAAAAAAGATTTTATCAACCATAAATATAGCAAATTCCCGACTAGAAATTGCTTTGGGAACGCCCAGAGTATACATCTGGACCTCATAGGGTCCCAAGGAGGCATGCCCAATAGGGAAATCCCTATAAGGGCCCAATTAGAACCCAATCGGGAAATCCCCAGGAAAAATAAAATAACTTATAGTCAGTTTCTCCCAATTGGGTTCTGTGTGGGACCTAAACGGGAAATCCCAATATAAAAATAAAAATTTCACGTCTAGAAATTACTTTGGAATCACCCAGCGTATACATCTGGACCTCATGGGGTCCCAAGGAGGCATGCCCAATAGGGAAATCCCTAGAAGGGCCCAATTAGAACCCAATCGGGAAATCCCCAGGAAAAATATAATAACTTATAGTCAGTTTCTCCCAATTGGGTTCTGTGTGGGACCTAAACGGGAAATCCCAATATAAAAATAAAAATTTCACGTCTAGAAATTACTTTGGAATCACCCAGCGTATACATCTGGACCTCATGGGGTCCCAAGGAGGCATGCCCAATAGGGAAATCCCTAGAAGGGCCCAATTAGAACCCAATCGGGAAATTCCCACGACAAATAAAATAACTTATAGTCAGTTTCTCCCAATTGGGTTCTGTGTGGGACCTAAATGGGAAATCCCAACATTAAAATAAAAACTTATACAAAATATTTGCTGTAGTATCTTATTTGGAATAAATAAAATCCAATGTTCGCGCATGCGTAGATGATGAGGATTGGAGTCGCGGGGCTCAATAGATGTCATTTCTTACATATAACGCATCACTTAATATTTAAAAATTAGAAATTAGGTTTGTTCGTTTCGCTTGTCATTGCAGTATAATTTACACATTTTGCCCTTTCTGTTCGTTTCAAGCTTGAACTTTTCTGCATATTTTTCTACCCAGAACCCAATTGCGCGAAAGTGATTATAAGTTATTTTATTTTTCCTGAGAATTTCCCGATTGGGTTATAATTGGGCCCTTATAGGGAATTCCCTATTCGGCATGCCTCCGACCCAATGGAATTGTGCAGGGCGATCACAGCGCCAAAGCTTTAGTAGATGACCACCTTTCAAACTGTCGCCATTTTCTCTCAATCTCCTTGGAAACATAATTAATATCGAAAAAAAAGCTTGTGATCGTTTGCTGCTATTTTAATTTTAATTTTTTTTTATTTATGTAATCTTTTAATCTATGTATTTAATTCTTTCAATTATATTCATTAGAAATTTTAGACGTAAGAACGCATTGGCCTGAAGAAGCCTCTTTAATTTTGATAAATGAATACAAGGAACATAATATCAACTTTATTTATTAAATGTCCTTTTGAAAGGTAAATAGATAAATTAAAAAAAAGATTATAAATTTATAAAATTAATTAATTTATTTTTCACATTTTCAGAGAACTAAAAGAAATTTTTTGTGAAAGGAAAAATATTTTCCCACATGTGATAGCTGATGGTAATACTATAGATATATAGCCAAGGTAAAAAAAATTAATGTGATTTATTTTAGAGATATAAACTTATTTTTACATCCATATCTTTTTAAACAATTTTAGTAACGAATCTCAAGAAATATTGAAATCGACACAAAGAGAAAATGGAATTTTTAAAAAAATTTTAAAGATATGTAATCTTATTCTCAAATTAAAGAAAATTGATATCAAAACAAATATTATTTGATTTATAGAATTATTTGATTTTCCTTTTATTAAGAATTTAATTGAAGCGAAATAGAAATTAATTCACTTTCTTCATCTTGAATTTCCTAATCATCATATGCTAAATCATTTTCAGGCAATGTATTTATTTATTTTTATTTATTTAAGGATCAACTTTATAAAAATGACAACTGAAGGACGGGCCACTTATGGATTTGCCTCTTTGGGACCTCTTTGGGACTTCCTCATCGGGGCACAAGTGGGATTGCCCAATCAGGGCCAGACAGGCCTTTGCGTGACATCCCTGAGGGATCTTTATGGGGCCACATAGGGATTTCCCTATGAGGCTAGGAGTTGGGATGCCTCTTTGGGACCTCTTTGGGACTTCCTCATCGGGGCACAAGTGGGATTGCCCAATCAGGGCCAGATTGGCCTTTGCGTGACATCCCTGAGGGATCTTTATGGGGCCACATAGGGATTTCCCTATGAGGCTAGGGGTTGGGGTGCCTCTTTGGGACCTCTTTGGGACTTCCTCATCGGGGCCCAAGTGGGATTGCCCAATTAGGGCCAGATTGGCTTTTGCGTGACATCCCTGAGGGATCTTTATGGGGCCACATAGGGATTTCCCTATGAGGCTAGGGGATGGGGTGCCTCTTTGGGACCTCTTTGGGACTTCCTCATCGGGGCCCAAGTGGGATTGCCCAATTAGGGCCAGATTGGCTTTTGCGTGACATCCCTGAGGGATCTTTATGGGGCCACATAGGGATTTCCCTATGAGGCTAGGGGATGGGGTGCCTCTTTGGGACCTCTTTGGGACTTCCTCATCGGGGCCCAAGTGGGATTGCCCAATTAGGGCCAGATTGGCCTTTGCGTGACATCCCTGAGGGATCTTTATGGGGCCACATAGGGATTTCCCTATGAGGCTAGGGGTTGGGGTGCCTCTTTGGGACCTCTTTGGGACTTCCTCATCGGGGCACAAGTGGGATTGCCCAATTAGGGCCAGATTGGCTTTTGCGTGACATCCCTGAGGGATCTTTATGGGGCCACATAGGGATTTCCCTATGAGGCTAGGGGATGGGGTGCCTCTTTGGGACCTCTTTGGGACTTCCTCATCGGGGCCCAAGTGGGATTGCCCAATTAGGGCCAGATTGGTTTTTGCGTGACATCCCAATGTACGTCCCTAATGGGCAACCCAATGAGGCCCCAATAGGTCTCACATTAAAATTTCCTACTAGTTTATATACACTTTATTATTTAATTCTTTAAGCTTAATATTCATTTTATGTTTGTTTTTATTACGATGTATTTGGTGTTAATTTTAAGTAGTCAAAATAATTGCTCTGAAATTTTATGACAGTACTTGTCAAGTAAAACTACTATTGGCTAAAAAGCTATCACTACAAATGTGATATTCCATTCGATTAACAAAATAATGATTAAAGTGACTTGGGCCAAAAATAACTCGGTGTTTATTTGTAAATTCTCTTCCGTATCAATTTCATGAATACGAATTGATTTAATTTTATTTAATAAAATAAGTAAAGCACAAGTAATTGCCAGAGTCGATTTAAAAATAGATTTACGATTAAATCCACCCTTCGGAGATTGAAATTTTTTTAAATAAAAATAATAATGTAATTTAAAATGCAAAAGCAGCAAAATTAAATATAGCAAGGTTGTTAAAGGAAACAACAGAATGTACTGTTAATAAAATATACTTTAATTAATCTAATACATTCTGTTTCCTTCCACAACCTTAATATCGAATATCCCTGGGTCATAGCACATATGTTAGAGATTTTGCCTATTGTGCTAGGGGTCAGAGGTTCGCATTCCGTTTCACGCAGCAAAAATGTATTCAATTGGGTATCAATCCATTGAATAAATAGAGGCGGCGTCTAAATAGCCTCCGGTGCCAAAAAAGAACATGAATTAATTAAAAAAAAAAGATTTTATCAACCATAAATATAGCAAATTATTGCTTTAATTTATAGATTTGTTGACAGATATTTCCAGGTATATAAAAAAATTATCAGCTTATCAGCTTAGATGTGAAATATTTAATAATATAAATTATTTCCGAATCTATTCAAGATGGCAGAGACATAGGAATAACAATCTGGATTAATTTCTAGATTCGAATTTAGAATCCCAAAAAACATAAATATGATAGATAGAATATAAAAATGGAAGAAACTTAAACTATCCCATCACTAATTTCCTGGTAAAAACATAATTAACAAAGTAGTTTTAAATAAAAAAATATATCGGCAACGAAGCTGTAAAGCTTTTCAGCTCTTGAACAATACTAATACTTTAGGCATATGATGAAATTTGAAATAAAGAATTAATTTTAAAAAGGAAAAATAGCCCCCGGGTCTGGCGTAGTAGGTAGCGTGCCTACCTCCTATACCAAACGTCGCGGGTTCGGACCCAGGCAGTCCGATGATTTTATTTAAGCCATTTGGATACCAGATGGCTTAAATAGAAATGCCTGAACCCCAAATTGATATATTAATTACAACGGTTATCGTCAAAGTCTTATATGGCCTAAGTTGCCGAAAAGACTGTGTGAATGTGAGTGTGAGTGTGAGTGTGAATGAGAAAAAAGTGTGAATGTTTTTTTATAAAAAAAAAAAAAAAAAAAAAAAAAAAAAAAAAAAAAAAAAAAATTAAAATTTCGCTACATTTCTACGCATCAAATCAAAATGACAAGTCTTATAATTTTTTAAATTTCATAAATTAAAGCCACCTTTTTTTTCTTATGTGAACCTGCTCTTATCTCCAAGAGAGGAGTACATGGGCGTAGCCAGACATCTTGTTAGGGGGGGAGCAACCCATCGTTAGAGCGAGAGGGGGGGTTTGCAATTAATATATACATAGATTATTAATTATTTATTTAAATAAAAAAAAAAATTAAAATAATGTAGTGGATTGCGGCGTTAAAAAAAATTCCCAATGGGAAATATATATAGATCTATATATTTGATTTTTATTTTTTTTTATTTTTACGGCAAGCCAGGGGGGGCAAAGGCCCCTCCCTGCCTCCCCCTGGCTACGCCCATGGAGGAGTAAAGGGCTTCTGACTCTCTGTAATTTAGAGAACCCTGCTGTAATTCCTATTTTTTTTTTAAAAGAATTCCGACTCTTATATTGACCGGAGAAAATTTTATTCGCGTAAAAAAAAAAAGATATTAATTGATATAAATTGAATCGTATCATATAACAAAAACAATAACAATGTATATTTCATCATGACCATATGGGGTAAATATAGTATAATGGAATTTGTCGAAGTTCGAATAATAAAGCTTCATGGGTCATTTCAGTTCATCAATTCATTTTTTTATTGAACTATTAATGTTTAGGTTCAAAATTAAACTCATAAATTTATTGAAATCATGATAATAGCATATTACATTTTCCATAATACAATTATAATTTTAATGAATTTATCTTTTTAATATTTATAGATTCGTTTCGAATAAATTTGCGAATTATAATAATGAAAAAAAATTTCCAAACTATTCCATATGCTTTGAACTTTGAAAATTCCCAAATTAAATTATGTTATTAGACTAGATAGATAACATTGAACTTTAAAACAAATATTTTGGGTGAAAGAAGAAATTAACTTTTTATATTTCTAGCAGAAGGGTAGGCAAAATTTTAAACATTTATCTCCCGACTTGTGTTTCGCTGTGACAACTCTCTCGCTGATTGGCCAGAGTCAGAGATCGGCGGCGGTGATTGGCCAGAGTCAGAGATGGGCGGGGTTTAGGGAAATTAAAACTTTTTGGATCAAATCGGCAATTGCTCGCCGAAGGCGGGCTCGGGACTGATAATTAATCCACCTATATTACGCGCTCGAAATTTTAATTAATCAAAGAAATATAAATTATATTCTTTTTAAAAAAAATTAAATTTTGATCTTTTGAATACTCATTAAACGCAATTTTAGACTTAAGGTTGTTCGGATAGTACATCGTAAGTCATAATAGAATCTAAATTTTTTTTTAAATAAAATTAAAAATTTGAATGCCAAAATTCCTTATTATAATTTAGTCGTGACCTATCAGAGTTTATAATTGTATTAAGTTAATAATTTAATTACCAAAAATAATAAATGAATGACTTTTGACTCGAGCAGTTTTTCACGTAATATAGAACTGGCAACATTGCATTCATCAACTATCTATTTTAAATCTTAAACGCCTTAAATTTTATTTTATTTAATATATTACAATGTTTAATGCAAATCAGTTTAAACACAATGGACGATTTGCGAGAAAAAATATTGTAAAATTGAAAAAAAAAATGTATCTGACATAGAGATAAGACACTTATGCTATGCGACGTTGCCAGGCTGGTCTGACTCTCGAGAATTCATTATTTTTAAATATTAGCGACTGTCATTTTGGAGAATTTTTTGACTTTCTTGTTAAAATATCTTTAAAAGCGGTCGGCAGAAACTTTTGGTTTTATTTTTAACGTATTCCTCGGAAGTGAATTAATAAAATGTAAGTTTTTTTGTTTTTGTATCAGTTGCACAGATGCCTATATAATTCGATATGTGTGAATTTCGTCGTTATTCCCCATAGGCTACATGTTAAATTTCAATTTTTTAAAAATTAATTACACGATAACCCTGTGTCAGATCTGCTTCAAAATTTTATTTTATACGTATTTGATAGTGATTAATAACATATTAAAAAATTAGCTTTTAATCTACCAAAGTGCTTTAATGTCCGAACAACCTTAAATAAAAAAAAATGTTCTTCCAGAAATGTTTGTGTATATTCAATGAGAGAGGGAAAATAAAGTCTTCACTTGAAAATTATTTATCTACTATTCCACTAGTTTTAATATATTCAGTATTCAGGTACATACTACCGAGTATAATAAATTGAACAGACATTTGTGAATTTAGCAGTTTGAAATAATAACAAACCCTTGGCAAGATTTTAAGAAAATATTTTTTAAGTAATATTATTAATCATAGAGGTTAAATTCGTGGAAAATCTACACTCTATAATTATATCACAACATTCACAAGGGTCTCGGCGAGTAAGCAATAATATAGACCCTATCCTTCTCACAGGGGATCATCACTAGGGCTCGGATTTATAGGCACTAAAAATCTTTAAAATAGGCAGGCAACTAAGCACTAAAAATTATTAAAATGGGCACTTAAAAAGGCATTTATTGTAAAAATAGGCTCTTAAAAAGGCACTTAAAAGGCATTATTTAAGAAATAATATAAAAAAAAGTTAAAAAATTGATGTCTTATTTTTGATAATCTGGTGTGAGTGGTCGCACAGCACACAATTTTTTCTTAATTTTTAAAAATTTACATTAAAAATAAATTTTTTTTTTTTTTGAAAAAAAAGTTTTTTTTTAAATCTCGGGAGGAGGGGGGGGGTAATTACCCCTTTACCCCCCCCCCCCTTGAAATATTTTCTTGATAATTCAAAAAAATTTTAAATTTAGGCTATGTATAGCTCGTAAAAAATTGAAATTGGCTATTTGAACTTAAAATAGGCACTAAAAAAGGCATTTATAGATGAAATAGGCACTAAAACCCAGAATCGGCCAAAATAGGCATTATAGGCACTAACAAATGCCTCTTATTTTTATTCAGAATTTCATGAAACGTATACATATCATATTGGCCTAAATTTTAAGCCATAAACTAAAAAAAAGGCAAATAGGGCGAAATCCGAGCCCTAATCATCACAGACTTGAGAAAGCAATGCACCTCATTTCAAAAAAACGTCTTACTCTCTTGAAGTTTGTAAGATATAAATTCTGATAATTAAAAAACATTGACCAAATACATCGTTAAAACTGGAGAGAAATTTTTTCTTAGACGTTTTGGTGGAAATAAAGTAATTTATTAACAAAAAGAGAACATTAATTTTTTTTTAATATAATATCTTCCCCCATCCTCCCTTAAGATATATTTCCTCTTTATTACTTTTATTATATCTAAAATCCGGCTTTTTCAATTTTAAGAAAAAGAATAATTTTCTGTTTTAAATTATCATGGGATTTTTTTTATAGAGGAAAAAAAAAAGTAAAATCACTGATAAGGAAAGAGAGGATCGATTTATTATAGAGTCCAACCAACTCGCACCCTTTTAGTCACCACGATATTTTTACAATACAAAGAGCAAGAAGTGAATATTTTTCATGGGTGAAATGAAGAGAGTATAATTGAGATAACACCATATGGCGCCCTAGTCCACCCTAATTTTGTTGAATGTGATTCTATTTTTGGAATGATAAACAACTTTGTGGTTTTGTTTTATTCATAATAGAAAGATTTTTTTGTTTTATAATTTTATTCTAATTAAAAAAAAATTTTCCTTAGATAGAAAAGTTATGCGGTGGGTGACATTTCCTAACCAATGTTCTAAATCAGCCGAGTGGAAAAATAACTTTTTGAATTTTATAATATCGTTATTGATTTATGTGAAAAAAAATTTTTTTTAAACATTCCATACTGTAATATAATCTTTAAACGTAAAATATGAATAAATTACTAATTGGATAAATTAAACTAAATTAAAGCTCCCACTTTCTATTATTATTATGGGACTATATTAGAGCTTTATTTTATCTGAAGTTGTGGAATGGTCGCCTGTACCAATCGATACTTATAAATTAGATGAAAGACTATAAAATTTATTTAATTTTTTATCTTTTCTTTATAATCATTAAAAAGTTATATATAATTCTCAAGAGAATTTAATCCCCGGTCCAAGTATTAATCACATTGATTTCCATAAAACTTTAAACATTCACAGTTAGTATTATTATAGTAGAGTAGTTAAATAATTACAGTTGAATAATCATTGCTACTTTTAACGGTAGTTTCACCTTCTAAAGAATATTTCTTATACTTGTTTGAAACAGTTTGAAAGTAATTCAATGATGGCCTCTCGAGGCGTTTATCTCGATTAGAAAGGACAGAAAAGAAAGGAAGAAAAGCATAAGTAGATTTATCGCCTCGTTTGTAGCCAAGTTTTTCAAGCGGTAATGATGTCCTTTGCGTGCGCGTGCAAGCAAAATGAATGGGTGCCAAAAACGACTCGAAACTAAAAGGGCGGTGGTTATCCCCCCCCCCCCTCTAACTACCTTGCCATGTTCGATAAACTTGCTTGCAAGTCAAATGTGCAAAGCTAATAAATTGTTTCTATTTAAGAATCTTTTTAATAAAATCTTCCCTTCTTCTGTATGCGAAACAATATTTCTTAAATATAAAACAAGTCGTTTTCGTTACGTTCATTTTAAAACGAATCTCCCCAAGGCAACAAGCGAGCACACCTCGCGTTGAAGAAGAATACAAATATCATTTTCAAGTGTTGAAAATAAAGAAACTTTTAATTAATATTCAAATCTTTTACAAAGTAGACTTGATTAAATATTTTTTTCTTTTTATTTGAAAGATGAGAAGAAGAATCTTTTTAAGAAAATTTGAAGTACCATTAAAACATCACGTTTTATTGGATTAATTAATAAAGTTATTAAGTGAAAATGATAAAAATAAGTTAATAAATAATTAAAGGAATTATACTTTCTATCTGAAGAACTCTTAGGGCAAGTAAAGTTTTTTACTTTCTCTTACCTCTATATATATGTTAATATATAGAGAGAGAAAGTATTGGATTCATGTCAAAAATTCGATGTCGAGATTTTGATGGATATACACGTTTTGAGTTTTGAATCCAAAAAAGTGCTTTTAGCGACATGGTCAGTCTGTCTGTCTTTCGGTGTGTGTGTGTGTGCGTTCAATTTAAAGCATGAAGGAATTGAGCTAGGAGGTTGAAATTTTATATTTAAGTTAAACACCCCCCTGAGGCGTGAAAATAAGCTTTTAATCAAAATCGGCCAAATGGTACTAGTACTTTACTGATGTACTTTTTCAATTTTTTTCGATTTTCTCAAAAATCGCTCCAACGAATTTGATTAAAATTCAAAAATCAATTATTTTTTAGATGCTCTTTAAATGTATATTCTCATTTTGCCATTGAAATCTTCTGAAGACCGCTTTACTCTTGTACTTCATAGAAAAGATAGAAATGGTTGCCATGGTAACAAAATATATATATTTTCCCATACTTATAAATTTTACATCTTGAATTCTAATATATTGGCGGGAAACTAAATATATGTCGACACGAAAAATCTGGTGTGACAAGCACAGAACTCAACTTTCGAAGGTAAGAGAAAGTTGTGTGCTGTGCGCCAGTCACACCAGATTTTTTTTACATATAAGATCAGAATTTTTCAAAATTTATTGAAATAATTATTCGAATTCTTTTTATTTTCAAGAGCTTTTGAATCCAATAATATCTGACCATTTATAAAAAAAATGGAAATAGTAAAAAAAAAAAAAAAAAAACAACAATTTATTGAAGTAATTTCAAAATAATAGAAATAAATCATTGGGAAGAGAGAAATAAAAATCGAGCGAGACGGAAATGGCCAACTGAATGAGTATAGGCATGCCCTGTTAATTGGAATTGACTTGTATTGGATGCAATTGCATTTATATGAAATAGACTCTTCTAGTTAATGAAGTAGTGGTTTTCAGGAAATAAAGAAAAATATAACTGACAAGAATGGTTATGGCATGGGTTTCTAATTATTAATATTTATATTTGTATGACACAGCTGTCAATTCGAAATAAAATTATTTATTTTTTTTTAGGATATTCCATTCACTTTTGTTAAAAAGATGGATTTTAGAATTGTCATGTCACAACAGAAAGATGAAGGTAAAAAGAACAAACATTTACTTGTTTATTTATTTTCTCTTGGGAAATGTTGCCCTTTTTCAGTTGCAAGTTCTATAAAATTTTTGTCTGCGGCTTTTTAACATATAACGGTAAAACTTTATATTAATGAAATGAACATTTTGGGGTGTAATTATTCGAAAATTTTAATTAAATTAATTAATAAAAATTTAGAGAGAATTCCTGGAGAATAAGTACCAGGGCACTCTTATTTGCCGTGCTTAAACTCATCACAAAAAATATGTAGTGGACTTGGATAATTAAAATTTTAGTAAAATGGGAAAATATGCACACGTGCGAGGGGTTTTGTAAAAAAATTAAATTAAAAATGCAAAATTCTTGAATAATATTATAGTGGTTCAAAACAAAAAGTGGACCAAGTCCAAAAGTAAACAATTTTCTTATTTTTTCCCTTTTTGGATATGTAAATTATGGTAGTTATTCTGTGTAATAATGAACCATGTCGAATTTCAATACTAATCTTCAGAGTGCAGCAGTTAATGCGAAAAAAATATCTGAAAAAACTAAAAATCCAAAAATCTGAATACCCAGTATAAAATCTAAAATGTATACTGAGATGGAGTATAATTTAAGTTCTTAATGATTGCTGAGATGTAAAATAAATAAAAGTATATTTTAACAGGAATTAAATATAAGGCTTTAACTTTGATTCTATTTTTTTCTCAAAAGAAGTAAAAAATGAACTTGGTTCACTTTTGCTCTGAACCCCTCATATGTTATTTAATTATTAAACCATAGTAAATCACCCTGTTGAAATTTAGTAGTCGTTAAGTTGAAATGAACAATTAAAAATATTTCTGTCACTCTCAATCGGATGAGATAGAAGGAAGAAACCTTTATTCTTTTCTTGAATCCTGTTCGATTGAGACGCTAAAACAAATTATTTGGATAAAAGGAAAAAGCGGAATGAATAGATTTTAGCAGCTTTCACTGTCTTGAG
>JAKCPI010008128.1:0-10283 GCA_023213315.1 Euborellia annulipes
GATAAATGATGATCTAGGTCTCTTGGAGGAATGGGGAAACCTCAATCAAGTAAAATTCAATTCCCAAAAAACCCAATGTTGTTTAATTTCTAGACAAAAAAATAGGATTTGCCCTCCCCTTATTTACAGCAATAATAGTCTCGAGTTCAAAGATTCATTTTCTGTTCTGGGAGTGACAGTTACATCTGATCTCTCCTGGAGCAACCACATCTCTTCTGTGGTTAAATCTACCGCAAGGAAATTGGGTTTCCTATTCAAAACGAAGCGTTACTTTTCCTCCCAACAACTCCTAATCCTCTATAAAGCCCAAATTCGGCCGTGTCTTGAATATTGTTCCCACCTTTGGCGAGGGGCGTCGAAAGACGCTCTCTCCTCCTTGGAAGCCATACAGAGGCGTGCAATTAGACTGATAGGTGATTCTACCCTTACTGCATCCCTACAGTCACTAGATCATAGAAGAAGAGTATCTGCACTATCTCTCTTCTACAGGTATTACCATGGTCAATGCTCTGCCGAATTAAAATCAATTATCCCACCCAATGCAACATATTCACGGAACACAAGAGAGGCATCTTCCCAGCATCCCTATGCTGTTCAGATCACGACTAACAGAACAAATCAATTTCATTCTTCCTTTGTCCCCATGACCTCCCGTGATTGGAACAAGCTCCCTGCGTCTATCTTCCCCAAAACCTACAATCTTCAGACTTTCAAGTCTAACCTCAACAGGCATCTTCTCAGTTCCCGCAGTTGAGTTTCCCCTTTATGCTTCTCCTTTTGTTTTATTTTCTTCCTGGCTGCATGTGACTATTGGTCATTATAGATCTTCGGACCTTATGCACCCATTCCAAAAAAAAAAAAAAAAAAAAAAAAAATTTCAAGACAAATAGACCGCAAAATGCAATATGTTAATATATAGTAGAGTATATCTACATACATGTAGATTTTTACATTTGCATATTAGGTGATTTAATAACGTGATATATCTTCTTCTAAAATGAGATTAAGTTTATATTATTTTTCTTATTTATATAATTCATTAGGTTTTTATTTATAATAATGATTGCATTAATTTCTATTAAAACTTAATCATTCTAGAATTTAAATTTCATTTTCTTAAAATCATTATAGAGAAACATAAAATTATAGATATATAGGTCTACTAGTTTATATACACTTTATTATTTAATTCTTTAAGCTTAATATTCATTTTATGTTTGTTTTTATTACGATGTATTTGGTGTTAATTTTAAGTAGTCAAAATAATTGCTCTGAAATTTTATGACAGTACTTGTCAAGTAAAACTACTATTGGCTAAAAAGCTATCACTACAAATGTGATATTCCATTCGATTAACAAAATAATGATTAAAGTGACTTGGGCCAAAAATAACTCGGTGTTTATTTGTAAATTCTCTTCCGTATCAATTTCATGAATACGAATTGATTTAATTTTATTTAATAAAATAAGTAAAGCACAAGTAATTGCCAGAGTCGATTTAAAAATAGATTTACGATTAAATCCACCCTTCGGAGATTGAAATTTTTTTAAATAAAAATAATAATGTAATTTAAAATGCAAAAGCAGCAAAATTAAATATAGCAAGGTTGTTAAAGGAAACAACAGAATGTACTGTAAATAAAATATACTTTAATTAATCTAATACATTCTGTTTCCTTCCACAACCTTAATATCGAATATCCCTGGGTCATAGCACATATGTTAGAGATTTTGCCTATTGTGCTAGGGGTCAGAGGTTCGCATTCCGTTTCACGCAGCAAAAATGTATTCAATTGGGTATCAAATCAATCCATTGAATAAATAGAGGCGGCGTCTAAATAGCCTCCGGTGCCAAAAAAGAACATGAATTAATTAAAAAAAAGATTTTATCAACCATAAATATAGCAAATTCCCGACTAGAAATTGCTTTGGGAACGCCCAGAGTATACATCTGGACCTCATAGGGTCCCAAGGAGGCATGCCCAATAGGGAAATCCCTATAAGGGCCCAATTAGAACCCAATCGGGAAATCCCCAGGAAAAATAAAATAACTTATAGTCAGTTTCTCCCAATTGGGTTCTGTGTGGGACCTAAACGGGAAATCCCAATATAAAAATAAAAATTTCACGTCTAGAAATTACTTTGGAATCACCCAGCGTATACATCTGGACCTCATGGGGTCCCAAGGAGGCATGCCCAATAGGGAAATCCCTAGAAGGGCCCAATTAGAACCCAATCGGGAAATCCCCAGGAAAAATATAATAACTTATAGTCAGTTTCTCCCAATTGGGTTCTGTGTGGGACCTAAACGGGAAATCCCAATATAAAAATAAAAATTTCACGTCTAGAAATTACTTTGGAATCACCCAGCGTATACATCTGGACCTCATTGGGTCCCAAGGAGGCATGCCCAATAGGGAAATCCCTAGAAGGGCCCAATTAGAACCCAATCGGGAAATTCCCACGACAAATAAAATAACTTATAGTCAGTTTCTCCCAATTGGGTTCTGTGTGGGACCTAAATGGGAAATCCCAACATTAAAATAAAAACTTATACAAAATATTTGCTGTAGTATCTTATTTGGAATAAATAAAATCCAATGTTCGCGCATGCGTAGATGATGAGGATTGGAGTCGCGGGGCTCAATAGATGTCATTTCTTACATATAACGCATCACTTAATATTTAAAAATTAGAAATTAGGTTTGTTCGTTTCGCTTGTCATTGCAGTATAATTTACACATTTTGCCCTTTCTGTTCGTTTCAAGCTTGAACTTTTCTGCATATTTTTCTACCCAGAACCCAATTGCGCGAAAGTGATTATAAGTTATTTTATTTTTCCTGAGAATTTCCCGATTGGGTTATAATTGGGCCCTTATAGGGAATTCCCTATTCGGCATGCCTCCGACCCAATGGAATTGTGCAGGGCGATCACAGCGCCAAAGCTTTAGTAGATGACCACCTTTCAAACTGTCGCCATTTTCTCTCAATCTCCTTGGAAACATAATTAATATCGAAAAAAAAAGCTTGTGATCGTTTGCTGCTATTTTAATTTTAATTTTTTTTTTATTTATGTAATCTTTTAATCTATGTATTTAATTCTTTCAATTATATTCATTAGAAATTTTAGACGTAAGAACGCATTGGCCTGAAGAAGCCTCTTTAATTTTGATAAATGAATACAAGGAACATAATATCAACTTTATTTATTAAATGTCCTTTTGAAAGGTAAATAGATAAATTAAAAAAAGATTATAAATTTATAAAATTAATTAATTTATTTTTCACATTTTCAGAGAACTAAAAGAAATTTTTTGTGAAAGGAAAAATATTTTCCCACATGTGATAGCTGATGGTAATACTATAGATATATAGCCAAGGTAAAAAAAATTAATGTGATTTATTTTAGAGATATAAACTTATTTTTACATCCATATCTTTTTAAACAATTTTAGTAACGAATCTCAAGAAATATTGAAATCGACACAAAGAGAAAATGGAATTTTTAAAAAAATTTTAAAGATAAGTAATCTTATTCTCAAATTAAAGAAAATTGATATCAAAACAAATATTATTTGATTTATAGAATTATTTGATTTTCCTTTTATTAAGAATTTAATTGAAGCGAAATAGAAATTAATTCACTTTCTTCATCTTGAATTTCCTAATCATCATATGCTAAATCATTTTCAGGCAATGTATTTATTTATTTTTATTTATTTAAGGATCAACTTTATAAAAATGACAACTGAAGGACGGGCCACTTATGGATTTCCCTATGAGGTAGGGGTTGGGTGCCTCTTTGGGACCTCTTTGGGACTTCCTCATCGGGGCACAAGTGGGATTGCCCAATCAGGGCCAGACAGGCCTTTGCGTGACATCCCTGAGGGATCTTTATGGGGCCACATAGGGATTTCCCTATGAGGCTAGGAGTTGGGATGCCTCTTTGGGACCTCTTTGGGACTTCCTCATCGGGGCACAAGTGGGATTGCCCAATCAGGGCCAGATTGGCTTTTGCGTGACATCCCTGAGGGATCTTTATGGGGCCACATAGGGATTTCCCTATGAGGCTAGGGGATGGGGTGCCTCTTTGGGACCTCTTTGGGACTTCCTCATCGGGGCACAAGTGGGATTGCCCAATCAAGGCCAGATTGGCCTTTGCGTGACATCCCTGAGGGATCTTTATGGGGCCACATAGGGATTTCCCTATGAGGCTAGGAGTTGGGATGCCTCTTTGGGACCTCTTTGGGACTTCCTCATCGGGGCACAAGTGGGATTGCCCAATCAGGGCCAGATTGGCTTTTGCGTGACATCCCTGAGGGATCTTTATGGGGCCACATAGGGATTTCCCTATGAGGCTAGGGGATGGGGTGCCTCTTTGGGACCTCTTTGGGACTTCCTCATCGGGGCACAAGTGGGATTGCCCAATCAGGGCCAGATTGGCCTTTGCGTGACATCCCTGAGGGATCTTTATGGGGCCACATAGGGATTTCCCTATGAGGCTAGGAGTTGGGGTGCCTCTTTGGGACCTCTTTGGGACTTCCTCATCGGGGCACAAGTGGGATTGCCCAATCAGGGCCAGATTGGCTTTTGCGTGACATCCCTGAGGGATCTTTATGGGGCCACATAGGGATTTCCCTATGAGGCTAGGGGATGGGGTGCCTCTTTGGGACCTCTTTGGGACTTCTTCATCGGGGCCCAAGTGGGATTGCCCAATTAGGGCCAGATTGGTTTTTGCGTGACATCCCAATGTACGTCCCTAATGGGCAACCCAATGAGGCCCCAATAGGTCTCACATTAAAATTTCTAGTCGGGTTATTGCTTTAATTTATAGATTTGTTGACAGATATTTCCAGGTATATAAAAAAATTATCAGCTTATCAGCTTAGATGTGAAATATTTAATAATATAAATTATTTCCGAATCTATTCAAGATGGCAGAGACATAGGAATAACAATCTGGATTAATTTCTAGATTCGAATTTAGAATCCCAAAAAACATAAAGATGATAGATAGAATATAAAAATGGAAGAAACTTAAACTATCCCATCACTAATTTCCTGGTAAAAACATAATTAACAAAGTAGTTTTAAATAAAAAAATATATCGGCAACGAAGCTGTAAAGCTTTTCAGCTCTTGAACAATACTAATACTTTAGGCATATGATGAAATTTGAAATAAAGAATTAATTTTAAAAAGGAAAAATAGCCCCGGGTCTGGCGTAGTAGATAGCGTGCCTACCTCCTATACCAAACGTCGCGGGTTCGGACCCAGGCAGTCCGATGATTTTATTTAAGCCATTTGGATACCAGATGGCTTAAATAGAAATGCCTGAACCCCAAATTGATATATTAATTACAACGGTTATCGTCAAAGTCTTATATGGCCTAAGTTGCCGAAAAGACTGTGTGAATGTGTGTGTGAGTGTGAGTGTGAATGAGAAAAAAGTGTGAATGTTTTTTTATAAAAAAAAAAAAAAAAAAAAAAAAAAAAAAAAAAGGAAAAATAAAATTTCGCTACATTTCTACGCATCAGATCAAAATGACAAGTCTTTTATAATTTTTTAAATTTCATAAATTAAAGCCACCTTTTTTTCTTATGTGAACCTGCTCTTATCTCCAAGAGAGGAGTACATGGGCGTAGCCAGACATCTTGTTAGGGGGGGAGCAACCCATCGTTAGAGCGAGAGGGGGGGTTTGCAATTAATATATACATAGATTATTAATTATTTATTTAAATAAAAAAAAAATTAAATTAATGTAGTGGATTGCGGCGTTAAAAAAAAATTCCCAATGGGAAATATATATAGATCTATATATTTGATTTTTATTTTATTTTTTTATTTTTACGGCAAGCCAGGGGGGGGGGGGCAAAGGCCCCTCCCTGCCTCCCCCTGGCTACGCCCATGGAGGAGTAAAGGGCTTCTGACTCTCTGTAATTTAGAGAACCCTGCTGTAATTCCTATTTTTTTTTAAAAGAATTCCGACTCTTATATTGACCGGAGAAAATTTTATTCGCGTAAAAAAAAAAAGATATTAATTGATATAAATTGAATCGTATCATATAACAAAAACAATAACAATGTATATTTCATCATGACCATATGGGGTAAATATAGTATAATGGAATTTGTCGAAGTTCGAATAATAAAGCTTCATGGGTCATTTCAGTTCATCAATTCATTTTTTTATTGAACTATTAATGTTTAGGTTCAAAATTAAACTCATAAATTTATTGAAATCATGATAATAGCATATTACATTTTCCATAATACAATTATAATTTTAATGAATTTATCTTTTTAATATTTATAGATTCGTTTCGAATAAATTTGCGAATTATAATAATGAAAAAAAAATTTCCAAACTATTCCATATGCTTTGAACTTTGAAAATTCCCAAATTAAATTATGTTATTAGACTAGATAGATAACATTGAACTTTAAAACAAATATTTTGGGTGAAAGAAGAAATTAACTTTTTATATTTCTAGCAGAAGGGTAGGCAAAATTTTAAACATTTATCTCCCGACTTGTGTTTCGCTGTGACAACTCTCTCGCTGATTGGCCAGAGTCAGAGATCGGCGGCGGTGATTGGCCAGAGTCAGAGATGGGCGGGGTTTAGGGAAATTAAAACTTTTTGGATCAAATCGGCAATTGCTCGCCGAAGGCGGGCTCGGGACTGATAATTAATCCACCTATATTACGCGCTCGAAATTTTAATTAATCAAAGAAATATAAATTATATTCTTTTTAAAAAAAATTAAATTTTGATCTTTTGAATACTCATTAAACGCAATTTTAGACTTAAATAAAAAAAAATGTTCTTCCAGAAATGTTTGTGTATATTCAATGAGAGAGGGAAAATAAAGTCTTCACTTGAAAATTATTTATCTACTATTCCACTAGTTTTAATATATTCAGTATTCAGGTACATACTACCGAGTATAATAAATTGAACAGACATTTGTGAATTTAGCAGTTTGAAATAATAACAAACCCTTGGCAAGATTTTAAGAAAATATTTTTTAAGTAATATTATTAATCATAGAGGTTAAATTCGTGGAAAATCTACACTCTATAATTCTATCACAACATTCACAAGGGTCTCGGCGAGTAAGCAATAATATAGACCCTATCCTTCTCACAGGGGATCATCACAGACTTGAGAAAGCAATGCACCTCATTTCAAAAAAACGTCTTACTCTCTTGAAGTTTGTAAGATATAAATTCTGATAATTAAAAAACATTGACCAAATACATCGTTAAAACTGGAGAGAAATTTTTTCTTAGACGTTTTGGTGGAAATAAAGTAATTTATTAACAAAAAGAGAACATTAATTTTTTTTAATATAATATCTTCCCCCATCCTCCCTTAAGATATATTTCCTGTTTATTACTTTTATTATATCTAAAATCCGGCTTTTTCAATTTTAAGAAAAGAATAATTTTCTGTTTTAAATTATCATGGGATTTTTTTTATAGAGGAAAAAAAAGTAAAATCACTGATAAGGAAAGAGAGGATCGATTTATTATAGAGTCCAACCAACTCGCACCCTTTTAGTCACCACGATATTTTTACAATACAAAGAGCAAGAAGTGAATATTTTTCATGGGTGAAATGAAGAGAGTATAATTGAGATAACACCATATGGCGCCCTAGTCCACCCTAATTTTGTTGAATGTGATTCTATTTTTGGAATGATAAACAACTTTGTGGTTTTGTTTTATTCATAATAGAAAGATTTTTTTGTTTTATAATTTTATTCTAATTAAAAAAAAATTTTCCTTAGATAGAAAAGTTATGCGGTGGGTGACATTTCCTAACCAATGTTCTAAATCAGCCGAGTGGAAAAATAACTTTTTGAATTTTATAATATCGTTATTGATTTATGTGAAAAAAAATTTTTTTAAACATTCCATACTGTAATATATTCTTTAAACGTAAAATATGAATAAATTACTAATTGGATAAATTAAACTAAATTAAAGCTCCCACTTTCTATTATTATTATGGGACTATATTAGAGCTTTATTTTATCTGAAGTTGTGGAATGGTCGCCTGTACCAATCGATACTTATATATTAGATGAAAGACTATAAAATTTATTTAATTTTTTATCTTTTCTTTATAATCATTAAAAAGTTATATATAATTCTCAAGAGAATTTAATCCCCGGTCCAAGTATTAATCACATTGATTTCCATAAAACTTTAAACATTCACAGTTAGTATTATTATAGTAGAGTAGTTAAATAATTACAGTTGAATAATCATTGCTACTTTTAACGGTAGTTTCACCTTCTAAAGAATATTTCTTATACTTGTTTGAAACAGTTTGAAAGTAATTCAATGATGGCCTCTCGAGGCGTTTATCTCGATTAGAAAGGACAGAAAAGAAAGGAAGAAAAGCATAAGTAGATTTATCGCCTCGTTTGTAGCCAAGTTTTTCAAGCGGTAATGATGTCCTTTGCGTGCGCGTGCAAGCAAAATGAATGGGTGCCAAAAACGACTCGAAACTAAAAGGGCGGTGGTTATCCCCCCCCCCCTCTAACTACCTTGCCATGTTCGATAAACTTGCTTGCAAGTCAAATGTGCAAAGCTAATAAATTGTTTCTATTTAAGAATCTTTTTAATAAAATCTTCCCTTCTTCTGTATGCGAAACAATATTTCTTAAATATAAAACAAGTCGTTTTCGTTACGTTCATTTTAAAACGAATCTCCCCAAGGCAACAAGCGAGCACACCTCGCGTTGAAGAAGAATACAAATATCATTTTCAAGTGTTGAAAATAAAGAAACTTTTAATTAATATTCAAATCTTTTACAAAGTAGACTTGATTAAATATTTTTTTCTTTTTATTTGAAAGATGAGAAGAAGAATCTTTTTAAGAAAATTTGAAGTACCATTAAAATATCACGTTTTATTGGATTAATTAATAAAGTTATTAAGTGAAAATGATAAAAATAAGTTAATAAATAATTAAAGGAATTATACTTTCTATCTGAAGAACTCTTAGGGCAAGTAAAGTTTTTTACTTTCTCTTACCTCTATATATATGTTAATATATAGAGAGAGAAAGTATTGGATTCATGTCAAAAATTCGATGTCGAGATTTTGATGGATATACACGTTTTGAGTTTTGAATCCAAAAAAGTGCTTTTAGCGACATGGTCAGTCTGTCTGTCTTTCGGTGTGTATGTGTGTGTGCGTTCAATTTAAAGCATGAAGGAATTGAGCTAGGAGGTTGAAATTTTATATTTAAGTTAAACACCCCCCTGAGGCGTGAAAATAAGCTTTTAATCAAAATCGGCCAAATGGTACTCAAGGCCGGGACTTCAAATTTTTTAGGGAGGGGAAAATTTTAAGTTCCTCCCCCCCCCTTTAAATATCTACTCAACAATCTACCTTTTATAATATCTTTTTATTAATCCATCCCTGATTTCTGCCCCCCGGTGAATTCCGCCCCCCGGCCCCCCCCCCCCCCCCCCCCCTCGAGCCCGGGCCGGATGGTACTAGTACTTTACTGATGTACTTTTTCAATTTTTTTCGATTTTCTCAAAAATCGCTCCAACGAATTTGATTAAAATTCAAAAATCAATTACTTTTTAGATGCTCTTTAAATGTATATTCTCATTTTGCCATTGAAATCTTCTGAAGACCGCTTTACTCTTGTACTTCATAGAAAAGATAGAAATGGTTGCCATGGTAACAAAATATATATATTTTCCCATACTTATAAATTTTACATCTTGAATTCTAATATATTGGCGGGAAACTAAATATATGTCGACTACGAAAAATCTGGTGTGACAAGCACAGTACTCAACTTTCGAAGGTAAGAGAAAGTTGTGTGCTGTGCGCCAGTCCACCAGATTTTTTTACATATAAGATCAGAATTTTTCAAAATTTATTGAAATAATTATTCGAATTCTTTTATTTTCAAGAGCTTTTTGAATCCAATAATATCTGACCATTTATAAAAAAATGAAATAGTTAAAAAAAAAAAACAACAATTTATTGAAGTAATTTCAAAATAATAGAAATAAATCATTGGGAAGAGACAAATAAAAATCGAGAGCGAGACGGAAATGGCCAACTGAATGAGTATAGGCATGCCCTGTTAATTGGAATTGACTTGTATTGGATGCAATTGCATTTATATGAAATAGACTCTTCTAGTTAATGAAGTAGTGGTTTTCAGGAAATAAAGAAAAATATAACTGACAAGAATGGTTATGGCATGGGTTTCTAATTATTAACATTTATATTTGTATGACACA
>JAKCPI010008129.1:0-19694 GCA_023213315.1 Euborellia annulipes
TATACACTATATCCAATTTCCGAAAAATGTCAATTTATTAGATAAAACAATTCCCCCTGGGGAGAAAAAAAGACTGTCTTGACAGTTTATCTTGAAATTGATTTATATTTAAGATAAGTTTACCCATTAAAAAGTACTTGATCTTAAAGAGTGTAATAAAAGAAAAAACTCACTTTTAATTTTTATTTTTATAGTCGTTATCAAAAATGAAAGTGAACGAGTTATTAGCTTGGAATAGAAAACAAGAAAGCTACTGTAAATTCAGTTTAGTCAAGTGGGGAAAAAAAGAAAATACAGTATAGAAATATTTTTTTGTTATTTTTATAGACTGTTTGTGCGTTGTTGAGCATGATTAAAGCAATTTCATGAATTTTATAGTTGTAAAAAAAAACAACAGGCGAGGTCTGGAAATGGGAATGTTTAATTGATAATTGCACAGAAAGAGTAAAAATGGAGTTGAAAATTAATATATTATTTATATAATTAGATATTACTTCATATACCCGAAAAAAGATATAAGGGTGTGCTGTGGTCTAGTGGTAAGGGCACACTGAGCGCAAATCGGTGGATCCGTGGTTCAACTCCCGGCGGCACACCCTTATATCTTTTTTCGGGTATATGAAGTAATATCTAATTATATAAATCTCCGTTTCGCGGCTTATCTACGCGATGTATATAATATCTTAAATATTATATATAATTTCTTATTTATAAATTAGTTAAAATTGAGGTCGTCTCAACTATGCCAACTGGATTGCACCAGGTTGACGGAGGAATTTGTGGCGCCAAATCCGGGTCCATTCCTCCCGATGGCTAAATTTGCTTTCCAACTGAGTTCATATACCCGAATGCCGTGCTGTGGTCTAGTGGTAAGGGCACACTGAGCGCAAATCGGTGGATCCGTGGTTCAACTCCCGGCGGCACACCCTTATATCTTTTTTCGGGTATATGAAGTAATATCTAATTATATAAATCTCCGTTTCGCGGCTTATCTACGCGATGTATATAATATCTTAAATATTATATATAATTTCTTATTTATAAATTAGTTAAAATTGAGGTCGTCTCAACTATGCCAACTGGATTGCACCAGGTTGACGGAGGAATTTGTGGCGCCAAATCCGGGTCCATTCCTCCCGATGGCTAAATTTGCTTTCCAACTGAGTTCATATACCCGAATGCCGTGCTGTGGTCTAGTGGTAAGGGCACACTGAGCGCAAATCGGTGGATCCGTGGTTCAACTCCCCGGCGGCACACCCTTATATCTTTTTTCGGGTATATGAAGTAATATCTAATTATATAAATCTCCGTTTCGCGGCTTATCTACGCGATGTATATAATATCTTAAATCTCTATATAATAAGATAATAACGACTTTTTAACCGCCTGTTGATTCATTCCTACATTATATGCTCTTTACTTTAATTTTTTAACTTATCTTATTAAAATGACCCAATTTGCCCATATCCTGAATATATTTCTATTAGACTTTCATTTACTATTTTTCATTCTTTTGTCTCGTTTTGTCTAAAAAGGAGCTTTTATACCATTTTTTCTATTGTTTATATTATGAAATTTTGTTGATTTTTCTGTCAAACATGTCACTAAGGACCTATTAATTCTTTTCCGTATTTTCTATTTTCTGTATTAAAATTTACCAATTTATTTTTACAAACATTATTGATTTTTTTAATTTAATGTTTCATTGATACTTTTTACTGATGTCTTCTAATTTTTTCTAAAAAAAGTATTTTTTACAATTTAATTCAATGTTTTTGTTTACGACATCATCATCTCTTTGGAAGTTGTTATTCTTTGATATTTTTTTTTTTTTCAAAATGGTGGACATTTCTTTCATATATTAAATCTTAATTAAATATATTGCCTCTCTATACAGTATGTATCAAGATGATTTTATTTTAAATTTAAACTTTTGGATAAAATATTTCCAGATATTTTAAGGTATTTCCTTTTTTTAAAAAAAGTCAGAATTTCAAATTTCAATTAATGTTTTGTTTACATTTAAATTTAAATCAAAACAACCTATTTTTTCATAAATAGGCCTATGTGTGAACCTATTGATTTTTGTATTTTCCAATGGCAAAAAAGGAATGGCGAGGGTTCGCTGCAGGTCTTATTTAAAAAAAAAGTGAGAATTTCAAATTTTAATCTATTGTTTACATTTTGAATAAAAACAAATATGGAGATTTTTTTATTCTTTATAACCAAAACAGATGACAGCTGTCAAATTGACATATCATAATTCATCCCTTGATATCGCCTTGAATATTTTGTTGAAATTTTCTTTGATTTCTTTTATTAGTCCCTTTGAATTGTTTTTAGTGAGAATATCATTTTAAATATGGATAGGAAAATCATGCATAATTTTTTTTTTTTTTTTCAAAAATTAACTTTTTTCCATAAAATATAGGCCTATTAGAATATATAGACTATAATTAAATATTTTTCTCTTTTTTCTCTATTTTTTGACTTTTTTTTATGATCCAAACTAATACGTCAACTTTTTAATATTTGAAAATTTTTATTTTCTTTGAATAATCACAGATATCGAATTTTAAAAATTTGAAATAAACAAATGGTGTTACACTGCATATTAGATATTAGTTTTAGTGAAAAAAATAAAAACATTACTTATTGATTGAATATGCTTGGACTCAAATATATATCGTAAATAATCTTTGTATCGTTTAAAACTTAATATGGCCAAAAATGCCGAAAAGAATTAAAAAACAAAAGAAATATTCATTGAAAAAAAATTATTGTGAAATTTTTCTCATCTTAAAATAATTAAAAAGGTATTTATGCTTTTATAAAATAATTATTTAAAATTTTAATTACATTTTTTTTTAGTCTTTAGTAATCCCGGAATGCTAAAATTGTTTTATAATTATGAAAAAGACCTTATAAAGAATATTCTATTGGGAAGAGATTTGCCATATGTTTATTAACAAGAAGTTAACTTCCATATCGTTAATAGCAGAAAAATAAACAAACAATTTTTAAGAATTTTTCTAAATAATTTAATTAATATTCACGTAATCACAACCTAAATAGCTCAAATGCTGTTTATATAGGCGATAAATACAATGAATCAAGAAAAAACTCAAAAAAGTAAGTTGAAATGCATTTTTTTCAAGGTTAAAATCATTTTCATATTTCTTCTAAATTTTCTTTATTTTTAGAAATATTTGGTCCAAATTGGCTTCCCACGCATTTATTTAGGCTAATAAAGAAAAGAAAATGGATGTAGAAAGATATCCTAAAAAGAGTTTACTAATATATTGAATAGTAAAAAATCATTAGCCGTATTCTAAAAAATTCCAGTTCCAATGGCAGAGGCTCAAAGTTGAGATTTTTCCAATTTCAGGAGGCCAAAATTAGGTCTTATTTTTCCTTCATTCTTTTTTCAATTTTCAAATTTTTAGCCAAAGCTACAGGTTGCTGGGCCGATTTTGATAAAATTTAAAATACAAATAGATACTATCGAAAGCCCTTTGATATTAAATTTCTTTTTGGAGCAAAAGTGACTTTATGAGAGGACATCAAAATTTCAAATTTCTTGGCGATATGCAACGTCATTTGACGGGGGTAATTGTAGAATTAGTTGAAGTTTTTTTTTGAGTTAAAAAAAAATAAAAAAAAAAATGGTCGATTTAAAATTAGGGTTTTTTTCAAATAAACTGAAATATTTCATATATCCGGGCTTCTGAAATAATTTTTGTATTTTTTTCTGAAAACTACATTAAAAAACAAAATTTTTATAGCCTTGCGGGGTTCCGAAATATCAATTTTAAAATAAGTTATAGTTATTTGAAAAAAAGAGCAGTTTTTTTTTCATAAATCCATAACTTTTTTTTAGTTGGGTAAAAAAATTTGAAAAAATTCTCAAAAATGTCTTTTAAGGGGTAGAAAAAAGATAGGAAATTTTCAGCGAAATCCGCGGGGGTCAGAAAAAAAATTTGTCGATTTGGCATGGAATGACCCATATGCATCTATAAAATAATCTTTTTTAATAAAGTCCTATTATTATTATTTTGTTTTTAGGAAAACCAACTTGAACTTGCAAATTTAGTTCTGTCGAGTATTTCTTGAATTGGAATCTCAAATGGCAAAAGAAAGCAATTTTATAAAAACAGTTTAGGTATTATTATTATTACTGTTTAGGGAATTTTAACAAATTGTAAATATCTTAATAATTTAAATAAATATCTATCATATGTATAACTGTGTCAAAAACTGTGAAAATTTTTTTTTTTTTTTTTTTTATTAAAAAACATTCACACTTTTTTCTCATTCACACTCACACTCACACACACATTCACACAGTCTTTTCGGCAACTCAGGCCATTTAAGACTTTAGACGATAACCGTTGTGATTAATATATAAATTGTGGGTTCAGGCATTTCTTCTATTTAAGCCATCTGGTATCCAAATGGCTTAAATAAAATCATCGGACTGCCTGGGTCCGAATCCGCGATGTTTGGTATAGGAGGGAGGCGCTCTACCTACTACGCCAAACTCGGGGGCGTGAAAAAAAATTGTTGGCATGAAGGCGAAAATAGTTTTGTGATGCATATTTTTCCTTTTTTATAAACCCTTATAAATTTTTTGTAAGAATCACAACCTGTTTTTTGACATGGTATCTCCCCAAGTAGTTATTTTTTTCTGAAATGCCTTTTTATTTATTTTTATTTATTTAATTAATTTATACACATAAGTAAATCTACTTTTTTATCCCATACCTCTTTATATTCCAAATTATAAAAAAACATGTATCAGGGTGTAATTTTTTGTACATATTTTGCAATGTCCGGAATGACGATATATTTCAATTTTTTCTACCAAATGATCTCTTCTAACCAATCAAAAATCTTTTGACATTTGAGAAGAAAATTTATGCTGAGGCCCTCTTGCTACTGAAACATTGGAAATGGAGAGAAGTCCTATTGATATTTCATCTATGAATTCTAACAATGGCATCTTAGGTTCCATAGTCCGCTATATCGATAGAAACCACAGATTTATAATTAAACCGTTGGGGCAGAATCGAATCAGCGGGTCAATAGCATTTTTTAGATCTAATGTTACAAAATTTATTAAGGACAAAATAATTTTAAAAAACTCTAAACGCAAAACAAAACTGTAATAAATAGAAAATATATGCTAAATTAGAAAATGTCTTTAAATTTCCTTTACAATCATTTATTAGAACTCCTCAAAGAAGTCCCGATTACTCAAATTAGGGTTATGATTTTTCAACAAAATGACGCACCTGCTCACCTGATCATAACCCTAATTTCCGTTTTCAAAAAGTTCAAATAAATGATTTTAAAGGAAATTTAAATACATTTTCGAATATTAGCTTATCTTTTCTATTTATTTCAATTTTGTTTTGCGTTTGGATTTAAAAAAAATTGTTTTGTCTATAATAAAATTTTTTTTTTCGTTATAAATTATAGAATAATTGAAAAAATGGAGTTATCCTTGGTTGATCCATGATTGTAATTTTCTTAATTTGCATGGCCATTATTCCCAACACAAGAATACCCATCTGGCCTACAATAGTACATTTCATGATTAGTAACATCACAAAAGAACAGTCCTCTAAGTTTTATGGTTCGCGCGATATTCAATTTTTTCAGACAGCAGTTTTTTCACAAAAACTCAATTTGCGGCTAAACGGTTTGGATTGGAATACATTTCATGACATAAAGTCATACTAAAATTGGCCGTAGAATCCAAATATGCAATAATATACAGGGCGTTCCATTTAAATAAACATAACTTTGCTTTTGAGGTTGTGGCTGTGAGTGATGTGATTATAGTGGAGAATTGGAGATATCAGCCAAATTGGGATTGTCCAGGTTAATAAAACTCCCAGGATCAGACGTTTCGGCTTGAATTTATTTGGCCATCTTCAGGATTCTCTGAACTTGGGCACAGGAACCATAGAATTTGGTATGAATCAAATATATTTTATTATTGACAAGTCTTGGTTTGATCACATGTGCACTTGCACTGTGTGTATAATTTCCGATAAATGAAGATGGCCAAATAAATTCAAGCCGAAACGTCTTATCCTGGAAGTTTTATTAACCTGGACAATCCCAATTTGGCTGATATCTCCAATTCTCCACTGTAAAAATAACTTTGATATGGATCTACCTGTATAAAAATTGCAATTAGAATAAAATTATTTTTAATTTGTAGCCCTAAAGGCCCCACATTAGGCACGATCAACAAACTTTAAAAATTGTTTGTAGATGGCTCTAAGGAGAATCAATTTTATTATAAAAACCGTGGGCCAAAAAATAAATACTTTTGCGTATTGTCCGTTTAATTGTAAATATTTCGACTCCAGTGATATGGAATCATCTTCAGTACAATCAACTGATGTTTTGCAAATCGTTACTTTCTCCCATCCAATATTACAATATAGCTGAGAAATTTTTATAATCCTTATAATAAAATTGAAAACTTTAAAAATATCCGTTAATCAGCTCACGCACTAATGGCCCACCAGGTATATGTACGGTGTATTTGGGTTCCAAGCATTCTTATTTAAGCCATTTCGTGGCAAAAAACCTAATATGTTTGTAGACCTTTTGATTTTTCATTGTTTTCTCTTTGACAATGGCAATAAAGGATTGGCGAGGGTTCTCCCCAGGCGAACCGGAGCCTATCCTTTTTTAGTGAACGTTTTGATTAAATAAAAATCCTGAAATTTTATAAAATTTAGTCAAATCTTTTGTTTTTATCATTTTGAATGGATAGCAACTTATGCATTTAGATTCTACCAACATAACAAAAATAAAAATCCTAAAATTTGATAAACATAACGAATATAATAATTTGTTGATAATAAATAAAAATTGAACATATAGTTTAATAAAGAAAATGTATTGGAAATACAATAAAAATGAAACTTCTTAGTGTTTTCTTTTTTCTGTTGGAAAATTTAGGGTAGATAGAATTTTTCTTAGTGTTGTTTTTTTTGGTTCAATGAAGAAGAAAGGAAAAAGAAAGAGTAATTTAGTAAATTATAAAAAAATAAATGATTAGGATGAGAATAGAAATGAAGTTTTTTGAAGTTGGTGGATGATATCAGGATTATATAATAGTGGTAACAATGGTTGGTGCAGGATGTAGGCTGAGCGTATGTATGAATAATTAAAAGAGTGTGAAAGTGTGAAAGATGAATTAGTAAGAGTTAGAGTAAAGTTGAATTGTGGATAAAAGAAGATGTTAAGCCATAAAAGATGTTAAATCATAGAAGAAGACTTTAAGTCATAAAGAAGAAGTTTAGTCATAAAAGAAGACGTTAAGTCCTAAAAAACTACGGGGGGTCTGGGGGCTATGCCCCCAGTGGGGGTCTGGGGGGCGAAGCCCCCGCTAGCTTTCAAGTGTGAGCGAAGCGTAGCTATTTAACCACATGATTACATTAATCTCCTGAGAGTTGAGAGTATTTATTGATCTAAGATGAATTTCTCAATATTTTTAATATGATTAAAAATACAAGCCTACTCAACTATGCCAACTGGAAAAGTGAGTATATGAAGTAATATCTTGCTTGAATTTTTTAAAAGCTTTTATTTACTTAGACTGAATAAAGTATTTTCGGGCCGATTCAATCGTGTTCTAGTTATTTTTACTTTAGTAGTATTATATAAACAGAAGTTAATCGAATAGAAAGTGCGAAGTTCAAAAAAGTACTATTAAATTATTTTTGGTTAAATTAAAAAAAAAAATTAAATCGAGTTGAATTGATCCGCGCAGAGAGCTTCTTTGGGCATTAGCTAAAATATAGCGTTATCGTAAGGAATTATTGGTTATAAATTCATGCACAAGGCACCTTAAGTGGAGATGATATCAAATAAAGATTTTTTCATAAAATATGTCATTTTTTTTTTATATATAAAACCAAAATTGTTCGAAAAAACACTTCAAAATTGAAACAATATTTCAACAATATTGTATTCAAACAAAGAAGTTTAATGTTCGCCTTGAGCACTAGAATAGAAATAGATCTTGCCTCTTAGGGATCAGAAGTTCCCGTCTCATCCTGAGTGATGTCCTTTGTTTTAATTAGCCATTTAATTTAGTAAAATAGAGTGGGGTTGTAGAAAATAGTCTCAGATGCCGAAAAAGACAAAAATTCTTTTTTACATTCGGCCTTTTCTGGTGAGTGCCGAAATAAAAGCAGCTTCGCGTCTCACCAAAAATTGGCTTCTAAAAGTTTTATCAGTATATATTTTGCTGATCCCTGGCATCCGGGAATCAAACCCGGAATCTCGAGCTTATCCGGATTCATTGGTGTGGTTTCACTTGAAGTTTGATCCCAGGATCCCCTTAGGCCTATCATTCAAAAACTCATAAAATTTGTAAAATATCCTTTCACTTATTAAGCCCGGAATAGAGACATTTGATAAATATTATATCTGGTTCAAATAAATAAGTCTCGAAAAGGACTCCATTTTCGTTGGTAATTTAAAGTTTTGTTTTTTAATCTTCTCAAAAACTAATTAATTTATATTACTGCTAAACGCAAAAACACATCACGGTTGTGAAGACATCCCCAGGAAGGATTCTGTTTACTTGATATATTCTTATTGACCTTTGATCCCATAGAAGAAAATTCCATAAAAAGTTAAGAAAAATTGTTCTCATGTTTATTTGATCAAAGACTGAAATTAAATGTCTACAGTATTTTTTTTTTTTTTTTTTTTTTTTAAGATAATAGACAAAACTTCGAAGAAGAAAGATAGCAAATGTCTTTAGAATAGTTTGGTTGGTCTTACTCTAGAAAATTCATTTAACCAACTTTCTGAAGAAGTTTGACTTCAAGAATGGACTCTATATTGTACAAGTCAACTCGAAATGGCCCCGAAAGACGTTACTTACACCCCTTACATCGTTCGTTACATTATAAAGCACAAATTAAATAGTTTCTCGTCAAGTGACTTAACTTGTTCTTCACAAAGAAGACAGAGAGAGAGATATTTTATGACTTGTAATAATATTCGGGTCAAAGTACTACAATTCAATTGTGGAATAGAAATAGAATTATTCAATAATTCTAAGAATTTTTACGATATTATATAAAAACACTTCTTATTCCGTAAAAAATAAAAAATAATTTTATGCAAGCCTTTAATAAACAAAGTAATAAAAAAAAAGTTAATTTGAAAATGATAATGAAATAGTTATTGTTACAAATTTTGTTATAAATTGTTGTCAAAATCCAGCTTGTACTAATACTTGTGAGCAACAAAAATTTATTCAAATTCAGGTTTGTTCGTTTCACTTGACATGGTAAAAAGTGCAAAGATGCCCAGGCACGCTACCCAAGGTGCAAACGTTAAATATCAATTTTTGTTTAATTAGATAACTTTAAAAACTTAAAAAAATTCCATTTTCTCTTCATGTTGATTCCATTATTTCTGGAAATTGTATTTAAAAAAATATGAATGAAAAAAAAATAAGTTTCCATCTCTTAAATAAATCACATTAATTTTTACCTTAACTGTATGTATATCTATAGTAGGCCTATTTCCATGAGCTA
This sequence comes from Euborellia annulipes, assembly GCA_023213315.1. Taxonomy (NCBI): domain Eukaryota; kingdom Metazoa; phylum Arthropoda; class Insecta; order Dermaptera; family Anisolabididae; genus Euborellia; species Euborellia annulipes. The sequence goes on from JAKCPI010008129.1 coordinate 9,585, forward strand.
TCATGCGGAAAAATATTTTTCTTTTGAGAAAAATTTCTTTTAGTTGTCTGGAAATGTGAAAAATAAATTAATTAATTTTATAAATTTATAAACATTTTTAATTTGTCTACTTACCTTTCAAAATGACATGAATGGCCAATGTTCCTTGTATTCATATATTAGAATTAAAGTGGCTTATTCAGGCCAAAGTGTATTTACATCTAAAATTTCTAAATATATAATTGAAAAAATTAAATAGATTAAAAGTTATATATATTAAAAAAAAAAATAAAATAAAATAAAAATGATAGGGGAACTGACCTTCAATCATTTCGTCTTGACTTGTTTTTATAACTTTGAACCTTAAATAAATAAAAACAATTAATAATAATAAAGATAATTAATGAAAAAAAATGAAAATAAAACTTAAAACATACTTACTTTTTTTCGATATTAATTAGGTATGTTATTTTAATCGCGGTGGAATGAAAGAAAATGGCGATAGAGTGAAAGGTGGTCATCTACTAAAGCTTTGGCGCTGAGGTCATCCAGCACAATTCACACCACCTATTCCATTGAGTCAAATTATGCAGCAAAATCTTCATTTTCTGCTCGGTTTTTATGAATTAAAAAAAAAATCGTTGCAGCGAATTTTGAGATAATCGCAAAAAACTGAAAAAGTACATCAGTAAAGTATTAGTACTTTTTGGCCGATTTTGTTCAAAAGCTTATTTTCACCCCTTGGGGAAGTGTCTAACTTAAATATAAAATTTCAACATCCTAGTTCTTTTAGTTCCTGAGATATTTTATTCACAAACACACAGACACCATGTCGCGAAATCCACTTTTTTGGATTCAAGGGACCTTAAAACGTGAAGATCCATCAAAATCCCAACATCGAATTTTCGACATGAATCCAATACTTTCTAGATATTTCATATATAGGGTAAGAGAAAGTAAAAAGTAATCTTAATTAATAGTTATAATGAGGGAACGATACCAAATCAACTGAATAAGTATTTCTATGTTTAACTAAAATGTGCTTTTATTTATTAGAATATGAATATAGACATTGAACATTTCCCTCCGGGGCTTTTCCTATTCAATCTCCATTTGTAGAAAATAATTGTCCTCTCTCTATGACAAGAAGTTACAAGCGAATTCGGTTGTCCTGACTGTTGAGAGTTAATGAAGAGAACACAGTGAAGACAAAGCAGGGTGGAGATGAAGGAGAAGGGGGGGGGTACTGGTCCATATACAAAGATGTCGACCTTACATGGTCAAATGAAAGAGCCAACTTTCCAATTAACATTTCACTTTTGAAAAGCAACTCAGAATACACATGTGCATTCAATTACAAAAGAACTCTCACTTTAAGCTTCTTAAATTTAATGAAATAAACAGCACAATTTTAGTTAATTGAATTGTAATGTTTCTATTCTTTTTCTTCTCATTATATTGTTCTATTTATTTAAACATATTTTTTATTTCAGGGATCTTTATGTAGAATAATATGATTATATACTCATTTTTGATATACATAAAGGCCTTATTGTAAAAAAAATCTTTTGAAATGCTGTTTTGTTATTTAAGAATCAGCCATCGCTTTTGTTCTCTTTCCATATTTATCAATTTACTTGCGCACATCGCTTTTTTTCGTTTATTCCTTTTGGAATCTCCTACACATAAGAAACTCGGGTCCTTCAATTGAAATAAAAAGGGACGGGGTCTAAATGGGCTCAGATGCCGAAAAATTAAACAAATTAAAAAAAAAGCTCGGGCCCTCCTATGGCAGACTTTCATCTTTCTTTTCCGCTAATCTTTCGAGGGTACAATTTGGGAATGATTTAATTATTTCATCCAGAAGACTAAATTTAGAGGCTTGGATATCTTCCCCAATATACCGATACTTCTAATGGGGGAAATCGTAACTCAGAAAGTTATTAGAATTTCAGGATAAAAAGTAATTTCGCTGTAATCTTTATAAAGATTACTTAGAATGTCCTCTTTGAACGTATAAAATTTCCTTAAATGGGGAATTGTTCAAACAGAGCGTGATATAAGATACTGTTCCATTATTTGTTCACACCTGGAATTCGCTTTGTTCGTTGGTCACCTCATTATAAAATGGATATTAATATTACCGGTATATTATTAATGAGTCAATTTATATAAATTTGTACTCTTTACTTAAATGAATGAATTCGAGCAGAGACTATATTGACGCCTGTGTGTATACAATATCTACAATGATAATTTTTCTCTTCGGATTGAAATTTTTTTTTTTTTCAAAAAAACTCTTTTGTTTTTAAAAATTTTTAAAACACCCACAAAAACGGGTTGTTAAAAAAATGGTGGTGGGGGGGGGGGATGGTGAAAAAAAAAAAAAAAAAAAAAAAAAAAAAAATAATTCTCTCTTTGAAAAAATGTACACTGTATAACTTATTTTGACTTTTCTCCTTCTTCTTCTTATAAATATTAAATAATTATTTTTCAGCCATTTTAGAAAGAATGAGTTTCGTCGAGAAAAACAAGGTCTTTTTACGTTATAGAGGTGTAGGGCCAATACCTACCCATATAGGAAAATAATGGAAAACAGGGCCAGACTTAAATAAAGGCCCGTGGCATTTTCCTATATGGGTCATACTTCTCACAATTAACGTTGGTCCATATATTATAATAATTATATACGTAAGAGCTTTTGGAGCCCGCGGGCTTGGTGTAGGGGTTAGCGTGCTAACCTCGTATACCAATTTTGGATACCAAATGGCTTAAATAAGAATACCTGGACCCCCAAAAGATATATTAACGTTAATCAATAACGGATATCGTCAAAGTCTTATATGGCCTGAGTTGCCGTAAAGACTGTGTAAATGTGAGTGTGAGTGTGAATGAGAAAAAAGTGTGTTAAAAAGAAGAGCTTTTGGACATCTTCATTTGATCCTTGGAGATTTTTAAGAAATGTTTTTTTTTTAACATTTATGGAAATGAAGAGACTTAATAGTTGAATTATTTAGTTTAGAAAATGAATAATCATTTACTTCTCATTCCTTCTCCTCCACAACTCTAATGCATTCGGCTATAATTTAATGAACCATTTAAATCCAATTATTAGCTCTTTTCGAAATTAGAAAAAAAACGAAAATGGGATTTATAGCTTCGAGTTTTAATCAATATGCTTTTAACTTTTCTTCTTTTAATAGATCATATTTTTTTTTTTTTTTTTTTTTTATTATTCATTAATAATTCGCTTAACAAAATGTGGTCATCAGAGCTCAATGGAGTAGGAGAACAGAATACATGATAAATGGTTAATATTCATAAAATTTCAGACTAGTCTTTGATCTTTTTTGAAAAATTTTCTATTATTGCTAAATTAGATTTTTTTAAAACTTCTTTAATATTATAAAAAATAAGGCCTAAGTGAATTACGAATTTATTTTGTATAAAATGATAATATTATTTATTCTTAATTTATGAGAAAGGTTTTAATCTAAAATAAACCTAAAGTGGTTTTAAAATAATTAGATTAATTTTTTTTTTTTTTTGTTTAAAGAGAAAATGTGTTTTTAAAGAATTAATATTTATATTTGATTATAAAATTAAAATGAACATGAAAAAAAAATGAAAAGTAAAATCTATCAGGGAAAGTATTGTGTCAGCTAATAAACGAATAGGCTTAATTCCTATACTGAATGGGTCGCTAAAACAATCTACATCAATTTTGTTAAAAAAAAAAACGTGGGCGGAACTGGAGAAGTTGAATTTTTGAAAATTATTTGTTTAATTAATAATTTTACTTTTCCGTACTATTATAAATATTAATAAAATAACAAGGGAAAAAATTATGATAGAGAAAAATTATTTAACAATCCAAATTTCAAGACAAATAGACCGCAAAATGCAATATGTTAATATATAGTAGAGTATATCTACATACATGTAGATTTTTACATTTGCATATTAGGTGATTTAATAACGTGATATATCTTCTTCTAAAATGAGATTAAGTTTATATTATTTTTCTTATTTATATAATTCATTAGGTTTTTATTTATAATAATGATTGCATTAATTTCTATTAAAACTTAATCATTCTAGAATTTAAATTTCATTTTCTTAAAATCATTATAGAGAAACATAAAATTATAGATATATAGGTCTACTAGTTTATATACACTTTATTATTTAATTCTTTAAGCTTAATATTCATTTTATGTTTGTTTTTATTACGATGTATTTGGTGTTAATTTTAAGTAGTCAAAATAATTGCTCTGAAATTTTATGACAGTACTTGTCAAGTAAAACTACTATTGGCTAAAAAGCTATCACTACAAATGTGATATTCCATTCGATTAACAAAATAATGATTAAAGTGACTTGGGCCAAAAATAACTCGGTGTTTATTTGTAAATTCTCTTCCGTATCAATTTCATGAATACGAATTGATTTAATTTTATTTAATAAAATAAGTAAAGCACAAGTAATTGCCAGAGTCGATTTAAAAATAGATTTACGATTAAATCCACCCTTCGGAGATTGAAATTTTTTTAAATAAAAATAATAATGTAATTTAAAATGCAAAAGCAGCAAAATTAAATATAGCAAGGTTGTTAAAGGAAACAACAGAATGTACTGTTAATAAAATATACTTTAATTAATCTAATACATTCTGTTTCCTTCCACAACCTTAATATCGAATATCCCTGGGTCATAGCACATATGTTAGAGATTTTGCCTATTGTGCTAGGGGTCAGAGGTTCGCATTCCGTTTCACGCAGCAAAAATGTATTCAATTGGGTATCAATCCATTGAATAAATAGAGGCGGCGTCTAAATAGCCTCCGGTGCCAAAAAAGAACATGAATTAATTAAAAAAAAAGATTTTATCAACCATAAATATAGCAAATTATTGCTTTAATTTATAGATTTGTTGACAGATATTTCCAGGTATATAAAAAAATTATCAGCTTATCAGCTTAGATGTGAAATATTTAATAATATAAATTATTTCCGAATCTATTCAAGATGGCAGAGACATAGGAATAACAATCTGGATTAATTTCTAGATTCGAATTTAGAATCCCAAAAAACATAAAGATGATAGATAGAATATAAAAATGGAAGAAACTTAAACTATCCCATCACTAATTTCCTGGTAAAAACATAATTAACAAAGTAGTTTTAAATAAAAAAATATATCGGCAACGAAGCTGTAAAGCTTTTCAGCTCTTGAACAATACTAATACTTTAGGCATATGATGAAATTTGAAATAAAGAATTAATTTTAAAAAGGAAAAATAAAATTTCGCTACATTTCTTTCTACGCATCAAATCAAAATGACAAGCCTTTTATAATTTTTTAAATTTCATAAATTAAAGCCACCTTTTTTTCTTATGTGAACCTGCTCTTATCTCCAAGAGAGGAGTACATGGGCGTAGCCAGACATCTTGTTAGGGGGGGAGCAACCCATCGTTAGAGCGAGAGGGGGGTTGCAATTAATATATACATAGATTATTAATTATTTATTTAAATAAAAAAAATAAATAAATTAATGTAGTCGATTGCGGCGTTAAAAAAAAAATTCCCAATGGGAAATATATATAGATCTATATATTTGATTTTTATTTTTTATTTTTTATTTTTACGGCAAGCCAGGGGGGGGCAAAGGCCCCTCCCTGCCTCCCCCTGGCTACGCCCATGGAGGAGTAAAGGGCTTCTGACTCTCTGTAATTTAGAGAACCCTGCTGTAATTCCTATTTGTTTTTTAAAAGAATTCCGACTCTTATATTGACCGGAGAAAATTTTATTCGCGTAAAAAAAAAGATATTAATTGATATAAATTGAATCGTATCATATAACAAAAACAATAACAATGTATATTTCATCATGACCATATGGGGTAAATATAGTATAATGGAATTTGTCGAAGTTCGAATAATAAAGCTTCATGGGTCATTTCAGTTCATCAATTCATTTTTTTATTGAACTATTAATGTTTAGGTTCAAAATTAAACTCATAAATTTATTGAAATCATGATAATAGCATATTACATTTTCCATAATACAATTATAATTTTAATGAATTTATCTTTTTAATATTTATAGATTCGTTTCGAATAAATTTGCGAATTATAATAATGAAAAAAAAATTTCCAAACTATTCCATATGCTTTGAACTTTGAAAATTCCCAAATTAAATTATGTTATTAGACTAGATAGATAACATTGAACTTTAAAACAAATATTTTGGGTGAAAGAAGAAATTAACTTTTTTATATTTCTAGCAGAAGGGTAGGCAAAATTTTAAACATTTATCTCCCGACTTGTGTTTCGCTGTGACAACTCTCTCGCTGATTGGCCAGAGTCAGAGATCGGCGGCGCTGATTGGCCAGAGTCAGAGATGGGCGGGGTTTAGGGAAATTAAAACTTTTTGGATCAAATCGGCAATTGCTCGCCGAAGGCGGGCTTTGGGACTGATAATTAATCCACCTATATTACGCGCTCGAAATTTTAATTAATCAAAGAAATATAAATTATATTCTTTTTAAAAAAAATTAAATTTTGATCTTTTGAATACTCATTAAACGCAATTTTAGACTTAAATAAAAAAAATGTTCTTCCAGAAATGTTTGTGTATATTCAATGAGAGAGGGAAAATAAAGTCTTCACTTGAAAATTATTTATCTACTATTCCACTAGTTTTAATATATTCAGTATTCAGGTACATACTACCGAGTATAATAAATTGAACAGACATTTGTGAATTTAGCAGTTTGAAATAATAACAAACCCTTGGCAAGATTTTAAGAAAATATTTTTTAAGTAATATTATTAATCATAGAGGTTAAATTCGTGGAAAATCTACACTCTATAATTCTATCACAACATTCACAAGGGTCTCGGCGAGTAAGCAATAATATAGACCCTATCCTTCTCACAGGGGATCATCACAGACTTGAGAAAGCAATGCACCTCATTTCAAAAAAACGTCTTACTCTCTTGAAGTTTGTAAGATATAAATTCTGATAATTAAAAAACATTGACCAAATACATCGTTAAAACTGGAGAGAAATTTTTTCTTAGACGTTTTGGTGGAAATAAAGTAATTTATTAACAAAAAGAGAACATTAATTTTTTTTAATATAATATCTTCCCCCATCCTCCCTTAAGATATATTTCCTCTTTATTACTTTTATTATATCTAAAATCCGGCTTTTTCAATTTTAAGAAAAGAATAATTTTCTGTTTTAAATTATCATGGGATTTTTTTTATAGAGGAAAAAAAAAGTAAAATCACTGATAAGGAAAGAGAGGATCGATTTATTATAGAGTCCAACCAACTCGCACCCTTTTAGTCACCACGATATTTTTACAATACAAAGAGCAAGAAGTGAATATTTTTCATGGGTGAAATGAAGAGAGTATAATTGAGATAACACCATATGGCGCCCTAGTCCACCCTAATTTTGTTGAATGTGATTCTATTTTTGGAATGATAAACAACTTTGTGGTTTTGTTTTATTCATAATAGAAAGATTTTTTTGTTTTATAATTTTATTCTAATTAAAAAAAAAATTTTCCTTAGATAGAAAAGTTATGCGGTGGGTGACATTTCCTAACCAATGTTCTAAATCAGCCGAGTGGAAAAATAACTTTTTGAATTTTATAATATCGTTATTGATTTATGTGAAAAAAAATTTTTTTAAACATTCCATACTGTAATATATATTCTTTAAACGTAAAATATGAATAAATTACTAATTGGATAAATTAAACTAAATTAAAGCTCCCACTTTCTATTATTATTATGGGACTATATTAGAGCTTTATTTTATCTGAAGTTGTGGAATGGTCGCCTGTACCAATCGATACTTATATATTAGATGAAAGACTATAAAATTTATTTAATTTTTTATCTTTTCTTTATAATCATTAAAAAGTTATATATAATTCTCAAGAGAATTTAATCCCCGGTCCAAGTATTAATCACATTGATTTCCATAAAACTTTAAACATTCACAGTTAGTATTATTATAGTAGAGTAGTTAAATAATTACAGTTGAATAATCATTGCTACTTTTAACGGTAGTTTCACCTTCTAAAGAATATTTCTTATACTTGTTTGAAACAGTTTGAAAGTAATTCAATGATGGCCTCTCGAGGCGTTTATCTCGATTAGAAAGGACAGAAAAGAAAGGAAGAAAAGCATAAGTAGATTTATCGCCTCGTTTGTAGCCAAGTTTTTCAAGCGGTAATGATGTCCTTTGCGTGCGCGTGCAAGCAAAATGAATGGGTGCCAAAAACGACTCGAAACTAAAAGGGCGGTGGTTATCCCCCCCCCCCCCTCTAACTACCTTGCCATGTTCGATAAACTTGCTTGCAAGTCAAATGTGCAAAGCTAATAAATTGTTTCTATTTAAGAATCTTTTTTAATAAAATCTTCCCTTCTTCTGTATGCGAAACAATATTTCTTAAATATAAAACAAGTCGTTTTCGTTACGTTCATTTTAAAACGAATCTCCCCAAGGCAACAAGCGAGCACACCTCGCGTTGAAGAAGAATACAAATATCATTTTCAAGTGTTGAAAATAAAGAAACTTTTAATTAATATTCAAATCTTTTACAAAGTAGACTTGATTAAATATTTTTTTCTTTTTATTTGAAAGATGAGAAGAAGAATCTTTTTAAGAAAATTTGAAGTACCATTAAAACATCACGTTTTATTGGATTAATTAATAAAGTTATTAAGTGAAAATGATAAAAATAAGTTAATAAATAATTAAAGGAATTATACTTTCTATCTGAAGAACTCTTAGGGCAAGTAAAGTTTTTTACTTTCTCTTACCTCTATATATATGTTAATATATAGAGAGAGAAAGTATTGGATTCATGTCAAAAATTCGATGTCGAGATTTTGATGGATATACACGTTTTGAGTTTTGAATCCAAAAAAGTGCTTTTAGCGACATGGTCAGTCTGTCTGTCTTTCGGTGTGTGTGTGTGTGCGTTCAATTTAAAGCATGAAGGAATTGAGCTAGGAGGTTGAAATTTTATATTTAAGTTAAACACCCCCTGAGGCGTGAAAATAAGCTTTTAATCAAAATCGGTCAAATGGTACTAGTACTTTACTGATGTACTTTTTCAATTTTTTTCGATTTTCTCAAAAATCGCTCCAACGAATTTGATTAAAATTCAAAAATCAATTATTTTTTAGATGCTCTTTAAATGTATATTCTCATTTTGCCATTGAAATCTTCTGAAGACCGCTTTACTCTTGTACTTCATAGAAAAGATAGAAATGGTTGCCATGGTAACAAAATATATATATTTTCCCATACTTATAAATTTTACATCTTGAATTCTAATATATTGGCGGGAAACTAAATATATGTCGACACGAAAAATCTGGTGTGACAAGCACAGTACTCAACTTTCGAAGGTAAGAGAAAGTTGTGTGCTGTGCGCCAGATCACACCAGATTTTTTTTTTACATATAAGATCAGAATTTTTCAAAATTTATTGAAATAATTATTCGAATTCTTTTTATTTTCAAGAGCTTTTGAATCCAATAATATCTGACCATTTATAAAAAAAAATGAAATAGTTAAAAAAAAAAAAAAAAAACAACAATTTATTGAAGTAATTTCAAAATAATAGAAATAAATCATTGGGAAGAGACAAATAAAATCGAGAGCGAGACGGAAATGGCCAACTGAATGAGTATAGGCATGCCCTGTTAATTGGAATTGACTTGTATTGGATGCAATTGCATTTATATGAAATAGACTCTTCTAGTTAATGAAGTAGTGGTTTTCAGGAAATAAAGAAAAATATAACTGACAAGAATGGTTATGGCATGGGTTTCTAATTATTAACATTTATATTTGTATGACACAGCTATCAATTCGAAATAAAATTATTTATTTTTTTAGGATATTCCATTCACTTTTGTTAAAAAGATGGATTTTAGAATTGTCATGTCACAACAGAAAGATGAAGGTAAAAAGAACAAACATTTACCCGGTACTTGTTTACTTTTATTTTCTCTCTCTTGGGAAATGCTTGCCCTTTTTCAGTTGCAAGTTCTATAAAATTTTGTCTGCGGCTTTTAACATATAACGGTAAAAC
>JAKCPI010008130.1:0-19896 GCA_023213315.1 Euborellia annulipes
CCCCTTACACCAGCGTACAGATAAACATGGTGGAGGGTGTCCCAGAAAATTTCTCAAATTTCTCTTCTACAGAGAAGTGGGAATCAATGCGGTTCCCGTGGGCTATCCTGAACTGCTTGTCATGTTTGATATGAAAAGCCTTTCAGACAGGAGAAGGATGATTCCCTGAAGAATCTCTATTGTCTTCTGGGCGATTGTTGGGACACCCCTGATTTATTGGCCAGAATTGGCTTCAGGGTTCCGGCTTTTACTTTGAAATTTTTGGTTCCCTTTTTTCATGTCGGGAGGGCCAGAACACGAATAATGGAGAGGTGCTCCCATATTCAGAATGATATCTGAATATACTCGAAGGGGAGGCCTCCTCATAAATGTTCCAGTTTTATCTTGTTGTGCAATGCACTTTGAGCTCTCTTTTGTACATCTGTATACTTGTTGTTACTTCTTTCAATTAAGTTGTATTATTTATGTATTTCCCCTCTAATGGAATTCTCTGTTGGGCGAAAATTATTGTTATTAAATAAATAAATAAATATATATATATACATAAGAGTAAGAGAAGGTAAAAATTAAAGGCAATTAATTTTTATAAATAAATCTCTCAAATGAAAAATAATAAAAATTTTTATATAATAAAATTTTCTTTTTTTTATTTAATATAAATTTTTTATCTTGTTTTTATGTTATATTTATGTCATAATTATGTCATGATTAAATTCATTAGATTATTAAAGTTAAATGTTTTGATTGTAAAAAAAAAAACTAGATATTTTAAATAGCTTTAAGCCCAAGGGGCTTGGAGTAGTTGGTAGCGTGTCTACCTTGTGGACGTTTTTTCCTTTTTTATTGGGCCCTCGTGGATGTGGGAGGGGGAATTAAACGTCACCCCTCGTACTTAATTGGGGGTAGGATTAAGTGGAGAGGAATTTGAAGAAATTAAAATTTGGAAATGAAATAAAAAGAAAAGGTAAATAAATAAAATCTGCTTCGCAATGAATTCCCGCAGAACGCGGGAACGCTGATTTAAATAAGAATGGGGTAACTCAGGGTATTAGGGAGAGGAATCTGAACGTGCTGATGGAAACGCCTGGTGGAATAATTTATTAACTCAAGGAAGGGATTCAGTACTCCACGGCAAAAGAAAGAGAAACAAATTTAGAAAACTGAAGAACAATGAATCAAGGCTGAAAGAAAAGATTAGGAAGAGAAAAATAATTAATAAATAAAAAATTGAATTTAAAATAACAAAAAGAATTTAATGAACAAAATTGAAAAGATTAATAAAGAAAACAATTTAGAAATAATCCAGTTTAGATAATTTTCCTTTACAGGAGGAGTTGAATGAACTATATGAAATAATAAAATAAGTGTAAATATTTAAGAGATTTGAATGTGAAGACAATAGTTGTTCAGATTATGTTAGTTAATTTAATTGTTTTTTACAGATTTTAATGGTACCTTGGAAATTTATACCGATTTTTATTGACTAAATGTTTATAATTGTTTTTGAGAATTCATGAATTCAAAGGAAATAAAATGGGTTAACGATACCAGTGTTGTAGAAGTCTGAAAGGAATCGAGAGCTCTCGTCAATTTACACACACACGGGGATTCAGGGGGAGGCCACTGGGTTGATTGGCGATTTGTAGCTCCGGTGGACTTCAGGTTCGGTCAGGGTGATCCTCGTAGTTGATCAGTAGGAGGCAGGAGCGATGACGGAATATTCATTCCGAATAGATGGCCAAGGCCCGAGGGCTCTCGGCCCACACAAGCCTCTACCGCAGCCGCAGGGCGATGTTGTCTCTCGGGCCGCCAAATAAAAAGTCCCTCTCTCTGCCGCAGAACGATGTTGACCCGTTCGTGTCCAACGCACAAGTGTTCTGTCTCTCTTCGATCTAGCCACCAGCTACCCCCACTCCATTCCGTTCTCACAAATGCAGGTGTTCTTACAGAACATTCGAGAAGGGATGAAGAACCGTAGACAATGCCTTTGTAAGGTCACTGACTCTTTTTAGACCAAAGACCTCTTTTGTGCCTTAAAAGCTAAAATTCCCAACTCACACATACAAAAGTAAAAAAGGTTCTTACAAAAAATTGTTTTGAACATTGGACAAAAGAAAAATACTCTTAACAAAATTTGTTATCACTTAAAACATATTCGAAGAAAAATTATCTAAAAAAAAAATCAATATAATAAAAAAGAGAAAAAAAAATATAAATTAAATTAAAGTAGTAAGATCACAATATCAATCAATATATCAGATCGGATATATTCTACATCCCTTGGCTCAAAGGAATCTTGGGTGTCATATGACAATGGACAACCAAGATTTCTGATACTGATTGATATTGTAACGCTGCTTCTTGTAAAAGATTTGAAGCAGGGATTTCAAAAAAAAACAAAACAAAAAAAATAGGCAATTATAATTCTCTTCCTTTCTTTTCCGTCAAATTACTATAAAAAAACATTTTGAACAAACTCGAATTGTGAGAAAAAAAAAGGAAAACAGAATTTTATTAAAATTATAATGAATGGCGCGAGAATAACTTTCTTTTTCCGTAGAGCATTCATACAGGGATCGCAAAAGGGGAAGGAGGGAGACTAAAAGGATTATCAGACGTTCCCGTCAAAACAGAAATCATTACAAAAAATATAATATTCGAAGGGAATCCAACATGGCGATAAAAGAAAATGATTTAATTATAATATCAAGCAGACTCCAGGTGAAGTTGATTTGTAATAAAAAATATAAAATGAATCATGTGGCTGTTGTTGCCAAGAAAAAAATAAATAAATCAATTAATAAAAGAACATCCTCCCATCGCAAGGGGGTAATTAAAAAGAATCTACCAACAAGGGTACTATTCTACTCAAACACAACAACTGATTTCCTAAACATAAGTTAACTCGGACTCCAATAATTTGATGAAATTATGTCACAGGTGAAGTGAAACTTATTTTTCCAACATCCATCGCAAAAATTATCAAACTGAAAATCTATCCACATTTCTCCCTTTGTAAACTCCTAATCAAACTTTATCACACGTCCTACTTTAATTCCTATCAAACTTTCTCACACAGCAAATATTCTCGTCTTATCGCTTGCAGTGACCGGGTTGAAGATGGCTAAGCAGGCTTGTAAATTGACCTCTTTGGGTTTAAACAAGGTGTTTCCTCTTGCCAGAATATAAAGGGGGGGGGGCTGAATGGGTTCGGACATTGACATCTCGCGGTTTATCCGATTATTGTCCCTTCGCCGGAATATTTAAATTACTTTGGTTTGCAAAAGATCGAGTAATATTTACCAAATATTATTATTCTTCTTATTAAAATTTATATATATAATTTATTTCTTTACGTGGGGAGCATCAATGACCTGATTTCTAGTATAAATCGCCACAATAAACCTTGATTGAATCCGTCACTTCAAAATACAAATCTTCATCAAATTTACTACAGTCACATTTTTCAGCTAATTAAAATCAAAATGGGTGGTTGCGCTCAAGCAAAGAAATTCACAAATGGGTCTAACTACTTCAATTATGAATTAATGAATTTGAAATTTATCAAATATTAGGGCTATTACTTGAATTTAAAAAAAAATAAAAAAATCAATATCAAAACTTCCCTTGGCTCTGCTTAATCATACTATTATCCTGAAGTGAAATAAAATTATAAATTTTATAAAGTAAAACAATTTTTCCTAACTCTCCCCTGGCTCTGCGATAAAAAAATTTATAAAAATTATAAAAAAAAAAACATTAATTAGTGATTCGACATGCTACTACTCAAATTTTAAAAGTTAATCCCTTAATCAAAACCTATTCTTTAATTTCGGACATAATAAAATAAAAAGATACATAAAAAGACAAAAAAAATAAACAAAATTTTCCTAAACTAATTCGTGGGGAGAGGGGGAAAGGGGGAGGTATTAATTTCAATTTTTAGTTGAAACAAAGGGAAAATGGGAGAGGGAGGGGGATTGGACAGAAATCGGCCCCTGGTATGCCAAATATACCAGTTTCAGAGTGGGATTTGTCTGGATTTCGGGCGGATTTATAATTTAGAAGCCGAGGCCGTATGCCATCTTAAATAGAAGGAACCCAATCTACCTCGTGCCTTCCACATTGTGGTCGGAATTTGAGGGACGACGGGATGAGTGGTGTGGGGATAAAATGTAGAGAGGGTAATGTTATCTCGAATCGCGGGCCGAGACTCGCTCCCGGTGGGGTGATAATATATAGACAAAAATGTGGAGTGTTCTTTAAATAGCAATTTTGAGAGATTCGGTCGAAAATCTTTTCCCGGTAACAAAACGTTTTCTTTTTCTATAAGGAAATATTCAAATAGACAGACATGATTTTTTCGATTGTATTTTCTGAGGAGAGACTTAGGGGAATTTCTAACTGAACTATGAATTTGATTATTTAAATTTTGGACCGATGATTTATTTTGGACTGACACTTTTGGCTCAGAGCGATTTGGCAAGCATGGATCGACATAGGATTGATCAGAAATATCAAGGACCTCTGGCACGAGATCGGGACTCGGACTGATAGGTGGGACCGTCGGCGGGTCATAGGTCGGTTTCGGAGGGGGTGTGTTGATTATAGGGGTTTCTAAGTGGATTGGTTGAGGGTCAATTTTTTCAGCGTTTAGAGGCGTCTGGTCAAAATTTGATGAGCGTGTTGCCTGAAAGGAGTCGAGGTCATTTTTGAGGTTTTTGTGTACGCTGGTCAAATTTGTCGTTTATATGGATTTGTATGGATTGAGTTTGTTGGGTCATTTGAGCCATCATCTGATGTAGGGCGCTCATGATGTCTGGTCTATCAGGGTTGTCGCCATTGTGTGTTGCGGTCATCGGGACGGGTAGAGAATTAAAAAAGGAAGGAAATGGTGTAGCGGCGTTTGCCGAGGGCGCCGGTGGAAAGTCAGCCATGGCGTGGTTCGGATATTAAAAAAAGATAGGGAGCGGTTAGCGTATGCGGATGTATATTAAAACAATAAAAATTATAATTTCCCAAAGACAAAAACAACAAAAAAATTTCTAAGATTTCAAAAAAAAAATAAAAAAAGATGTATCATTTACTTTATTCTGATTAGAGCCAATAGTAATTCCTATCAATAATCCCAGCACCTTCACCATGTGGACGTTTTTTCCTTTTTTATTGGGCCCTCGTGGATGTGGGAGGGGGAATCAAACGTCACCTCTCGCGCTTAATTGGGGGTAGGATTAAGTGGAGAGGAATTTGAAGTAGAATTAAAAATTTGGAAATGAATTTAAATAAAAAGAAAAGGTGAATAAATAAAATCTGCTTCGCAATGAATTCCCGCAGAACGCGGGAACGCTGATTAAATAAGAATGGAGAGTAACTCAGGGTATTAGGGAGAGGAATCTGATCGTGCTGATGTGAAACGCCTGGTGGAATAAATTATTAACTCAAGGAAGGGGTTCAGTACTCCACGGTAAAAGAAAGAGAAACAAATTTAGAAAACTGAAGAACAATGAATCAAGGCTGAAAGAAAAAATTAGGAAGAGAAAAATAATTAATAAACAAAAAATTGAATTTAAAATAACAAAAATAATTTAATAGAAAAATGGAAAATATTGAAATAAAAAAAATTATAAAGAAATCAATTCTGATAATTTTCCTTGATAGGAGCTTATGAAATAGTATATTATAATGAAATTATGAATTGGGAAATTTTGTGCTGCAGGCTTGGCTTGTTTAATGAAATTTAATAGTTGTACCAGTTCTTGATAGATTGAGAGCGCTCTCGTACTTTCACAGGTCACACACGGGGGTTCAGGGGCCACTGGGTTGATTGGCGATTTGTAGCTCCGGTAGGCTTCATGTTCGGTCAGGTTTAGGGAGATGGACTTTATAACAACTTGCCAAGGCCCGAGGGCTCTTGGCCCAAACAAGCCTCTAACGCAGCCGCAGGGCGATGTTGTCTCTCGGGCCGCCAAATAAAAAGTCCCTCTCTCTGCCGCAGAACGATGTTGACCCGTTCGTGTCCAACGCACAAGTGTTCTGTCTCTCTTCGATCTAGCCACCAGCTACCCCCACTCCACTCCGTTCTCACAAATGCAGGTGTTCTTACAGAACATTCGAGAAGGGATGAAGAACCGGAGACAATGCCTTTGTAAGGTCACTGACTCTTTTTAGACCAAAGACCTCTTTTGTGCCTTAAAAGCTAAAATTCCCAACTCACACATACAAAAGTAAAAAAGGTTCTTACAAAAAATTGTTTTGAACATTGGACAAAAGAAAAATACTCTTAACAAAATTTGTTATCACTTAAAACATATTCGAAGAAAAATTATCTAAAAAAAAATCAATATAATAAAAAAGAGAAAAAAAATATAAATTAAATTAAATTAGTAAGCATTACAATATCAATCAATGCATCAGATCGGATATATTCTACAACCCAAGGCTTGGCAATTGACAACTGGCCCAAGGTTAGGCCAATTGTCAGCATTGGCGTTTCCTACCTGACTTACAAGGGGAGGGCAGGACCTTGGAGATTTTATTTTGGGATGAGACTTCGGGTGATGATTGTAGACCTTTAGGGGGTTCACCCCTTTGAAATAGTAACGCGCAACGCTCAATAGATTCGGAGAAAATGATCTTTAAAAAATTCAAAGTCAGCTTATATACTACTAGTAAGGCATTGTATATGACAACGGCGAAATGGTCTAGTAGGTAGCGTGTCTACCTATCAAATGAGCGCTTGGGGTTCGAATCCCGTCCTCTACTTATTTTTTTTTTTATTAAATTATTTATTTTATTGTTTTTACAATAAAATAAATTTATTATTTAATATTATACATTATTTATTAATAAATAACTATTGTGTTATTTTGCTAACAAAAAAAAGACTTAATTTTAAATCATAATTTAATTATATTAAACAGTTACTATTTCAAGGGGTGAACCCCCTAAAGGTGTAAAATCATTACCCGAAGTCTCATCCCAAAATAAAATCCCAAGGTTGTGCCCACCCCTTGGTAGATTACCTCAAAACATATATTTCCATCAAAATCGAATTTTCGACATGATCGAAATATTTAACCGAGACTTTTTTTTTATAGAGATCAAAATGAAAGTAATGTCAATTTAGAGACAAGCAGATCTCGTAGCTAGTATTGATATAATCCTCTAGCACCAAGTAATTAATTCACTCATAAACTTTTCAATTATATTTTTTTTTTCCAACTGACTTACGAACATTTGCGAAAGACAGTTTTGTAATAAGAAATAGAAGTCTATAGAAAAAAGAGAGAGAAAGTGGTTAGAGGGAATGAAGGAAAAGGGAATGAGGACAATTTTATTTGCTTCGATTTCTTTTCTTTTTTTTTCTTTTCTCTGCGACCGTTTTGAGGGCCACCAACTTGCAGACCTATAAAAAGCCTTAATAATAAAAAAAAAAGAAAAAACTAGAAGGAAACTATTCGCACTTGGTCTACCCTGTTTATTTCTTTTTGATTGATTGATTTTATTTTATTCTTTATTTATTATATACGTAGCTTTAAGGAAAAGGAAATCTTAAAATTTAATTGAACAATGAAATGGAAAAATTTTTAGTGGTCTATTATAAATTGAACCCCCCCCCCCCTCCCCCTCCCCCTAGTCTACCCTTTTTAAACAAGACGGTTTTGGGATTTGTTTTATTTTCGGCATTTGGGGCCATATACACACCTATGGGAGTTTTTAATTATAGACCACAATTATTTATTAAAAATATAAATACTGTACAACATTTCGACTGTTTATCCTAAAGTCGTTTTCAAGCACTGTGGACTTGCTCGACTCAATTGAACTAATATCTAAGAGCCCGTTACACGCATTTTATAGTCAGAGGCATCTACAGTCATTCCCATGAAGTTAGATAAGACACAAACATCAGCGCCATCTACACTGTACAACATTTCGACTGCTTATCCTACAGTCGTTTTCAAGCACTGTGGACTTGTCCGACTCAATTGAACTAATATCTAAAGAGCCCGTTACACGCATTTTATAGTCAGAGGCATCTACAGTCATTCCCATAAAGTTAGATAAGACACAAACATCAGCGCCATCTACACTGTACAACATTTCGACTGCTTATCCTACAGTCGTTTTCAAGCACTGTGGACTTGCTCCGACTCAATTGAACTAATATCTAAGAGCCCGTTACACGCATTTTATAGTCAGAGGCATCTACAGTCATTCCCATGAAGTTAGATAAGACACAAACATCAGCGCCATCTACACTGTACAACATTTCGACTGCTTATCCTACAGTCGTTTTCAAGCACTGTGGACTTGCTCCGACTCAATTGAACTAATATCTAAGAGCCCGTTACACGCATTTTATAGTCAGAGGCATCTACAGTCATTCCCATGAAGTTAGATAAGACACAAACATCAGCGCCATCTACACTGTACAACATTTCGACTGCTTATCCTACAGTCGTTTTCAAGCAGTGTGGACTTGCTCCGACTCAAGTGAACTAATCTCTAAAGCCTAGTTCGCATTATCCTAATATTTTAGCCTAGTAGAGAGTAATTTAGTAGCTAAAATACTCGCTTCTGCTCCAAAATCGTTCGCACTGCGTTCGAGTACAGTTTACAAGTGAGTAGTGTTTTATAAGATGAACAGCCTACATCGCAATAAAGTAAATAAACTTATTAAGTTAATCTTAACGGCGACTTTAGAAGAGGTAGGTGAGGAAATTTGTGTGATTAATAAAAAGGAGCTATGGGTACGAAAATGGATCGATAGAAGGGATAAACTAGTAGCTACTAATTGTCTTCTGAAGGAATAAGCATTGGAAGATCCCAAAGAATACTTCGATAGTTTGAGAATGTCTGAAAGTTATGTAAATTTTCTGTTGATGAAAATATACTCTCGAATTCAGCGTAAAAATACCCTTTTAAGAAGTGCAACTAATGAGCTCGACTAAAACGAAAGGTTCCGACTTGTTTAGTAGTCGATATGTGGTGGGAGCGCTACTCGACCGAAAAAATCAAACAAAATGGTTAAATGACTTCCTAATATACTCGACTAATGTTTTGGTGTCCAAACACGTTTAGCTACTAAATTACTCGCTACTAGACTAAAATACTAGCAAAATGCGAACTAGGCTTAAGAGCCCGTTACCCGCATTTTATATGCACCTACGTCAGAGCCATCTACAGTCATTCCCATGAAGTTAGACACAAATATCAGCGCCATCTACACAGTGGCGTCATTTGGCCCACAAGGGCTCAAATTTTTTTTTTTTTTGTTTTATATTATTCTAAATATCAAATATTTAAAAATATATCTAAGAGTATATAAACTCTACAAAATTAAACAATTAATTAAATTAAATATCTTTTGGCTAAATTGGAGTACCATTTGTAGGTAAATTTTAAATTTGCCCTCCCCTAGAAAAAATTTGTCCCTCCTCCCAAGAAAAAGTTGAAATGACGCCACTACATCTACAATCTTTCCCATGAAGTTGTTGATTGTTCTAACTTCATGAGAATTATCTGATGTGATTGCATATAAAATGCGCTTAACGGTCCCTTAGAGGTTAATTCACTTGAGTCGGAGCAAGTGCACAGTACTTGAAAATAACTGCAGAATAAGCAGTCGAAACGTTATACAGAATATATATTTGTTAATAAATAATTAATAACAAAAATGTGGTCTATAATTAAAAACTCCCATAATAATCATACTTAATAATATAAAGCGCTAGCCATTGACTAATTTTAAAAATTTTCAAACAGTAAGCAAGAATAAATTAAATAGGTAAAAAGAATGAGTTTATATTTCAATTTATTAATAAACCAGGGCCGACGTTTCGGTCACATAAGTGAAAAAGTGTGAGTGTTAAAAAAAAAAATCTAATATATCGGCGGAAACTAAATACCGATATATCTCGAGACAAAAAAATCTGATGTGACAAGCACAGAACACAAGTTTTGATTACTGAAGGTAAGAGAAAGTTGTGTGCTGTGCGACCAGTCACACCAGATTTTTGTTGTTAAGGTCTTTTTAGACCCCGTCCTCTATTTCAATTGATTTGTAGCTAATTCAATTGAAATAAATAATTCGAGAGGAAAGGGTTAATTTCACATGCGAACCTCTGAACTCTAGCATGAGGCAAGAACTCTACCACTGTGCTGTAGTTTGAAATGAATTTAAATAAATAACATTTTTTTTTCTATGATTTAAACAGAGAAGTGATCAAATTTTAAGGGAATTAGTCTCCCATTAAATGTAGTAGTTTTCCCTCTTTCTCTCTCTCGTTTTTTCCTTTTTTTTTTAATAGCTCCGAAGAAGGCAGCAATTTCTTAATAAAGACAAAAAAGGATAATAAAAACTTGAATTTTTAACAGGTTCCTCTCTCTGGCTGTAAAGGCCCCATTTGAATGCATGCCCTGCTCTCAATTGAGTTGGGTCTTAGTGCAATTACCTTAAAACGACGAGACACGGGACAATTATTCATCCCCCAAAAGTAGAAGCACTTGGGGACTACAAAGCACCTACAATTACTACCAATTGCTAATACATATTTACATATCTCTCTCTCTCTCTCTCTTGCTTTGAATAATTCGTTAGGAAATATTTTATTACTTTCTTTACTTCTGAATATACAATCTCAAATTTGTTTCATTTTAAAAATTGATTGTTATAGTGCTTAATTATTATTATTATTAGGGGAATTTTTAATCATATACCACATTTTTGTATTAAATTTTTATTAAAAATGTATAAATACCGTACAACATTTCAACTACTTATTCAGCAGCCGTGATCAAGTACTGTGCACTAGCTCCGACTCAAGTGAACCAACTGTCATGTCCGTTACGTGCCTTTTTATATACAGCGACGTCAGCGCCATCTATCGACATTTCGGTGAAGTAGATTCAAATTTTCCCGCTATTTTCACTATTTCCATGAAGTTAGTCACGATTATCAAAGCCAGTGTTTACATAAAAAGCATGATTTTACAATAAGTTTCTTGAATTTGATTTTAACATAGATTATTATTATTAAATCATTCCAAAATTACACATATACATACATCTATACACACATATACATATACATATACACACACACACATGCTTAATTATTTCTTGTGCTAGAGGTTCGCATCACTTCTCACGTAGTTCAATTGAATTGGCTACCAATCGATGGAGGGAATCTAAATAACTATTGAATACATGTTTTAGGTACATTTACGATGTGTAAATCTTCTGAAGACTTTATTTTATTTCATAGAAAAGATAGGAGAAATAATATAAATATTTTCCCATACTTATAAATTTTACATCTTGAAATTTGAATGTACCGCACTGCCGGAAACTAAATACATGTCGACACAAAAAATCTGGTGGGACAAGCACAGTACACAACTTTCGATTACCGAAGGTAAGATAAAGTTGTGTTCTGTGCGCCAGTCACACCAGATTTTTGAACTAAAAGGGCTTAATTTATAGGCTTTGATATCCTCTACCACTGTGCTATGACCCAAAAGCATGTTTGTAATAAAATTTCGGCTTTAATTTATAAAATACAATAATTTTTTTTTTTTAAATATTTAAATTCATTATTCTACACGAGTAGATTTATTATAATTTTATTATAATATATATATTTTTTTTTGTTGGAAAATCTCAATTTGTTTTATTAAAATTAATCACATTACACAGTGGTGATGTTGTGCGTATGCCAAATCAATTTAAAATCATCAATTTTCCAATTTCAATTTGTCACGCTCTAACAGGCAGAGTGCATAAATGAAAATGTTATTGTTATGTTGTCCGTACGGATGTACATACGTATGTATTCAAAATAGGGAAATTAATTAATGGACCAAGAGAACAACCAACGTAGTGTTTGGGCCACAAAAAAAAAAAAAAATGAAATTTTTTTGAATTAATATGTGAAATATTCTTAACTAGCCGCTCAGTCAGAGTTTGGTGTCCCTGGATCCTTTTTTTTTTTTCTACAAAGAACATCCCTGTAAAAAATACGGGATTTTTTCATTAAATAAAAATATTTATTTAATGTAAACAAATCCTCAAGCAGGCACTGGATTGGAATATTGGATCTCACCACAATAGCCCCCAGGCAACTCTACTAGGAGAGGGAGTTGCTGTGACATCCCGTCCTGTGGAGGGACGTAACGAACGCAGGAGGAGGAGTTAGTGATAGGAAATAAATGTAGCTTCACGGGGTGTCGGTAGATGGCTACGACCAGAGGCTGGTTTGGTTTGAGGTGAGTCTATTCGTGCACGAAAGCACCTCGGACAAATAAACGGGGATCCCGATAGGAATTTCTAATAATAATAATAATAAAAATCCTATAAATATAAATAGGCCTATATATATTTTGTTCCCAAACCCTTCTAAGAAGTTTGTTACCAATTTTATACTTATTATTAGGGTCCGACCGAAACAAGATTTTCAGCCGAAACCGAAACCGAATATTCGGCCTCAACCTTAGTTTCGGGCGAAACCGAAACCGAAACTTGTATTTCCTATAAAATTTTTTTTTTCATTTTACCTTTTTTTTTTTCAATTTTTTTTCCCTCCCGTGAAAATCATTTTACCATTTTTTTTAGGGAGACTAAAATGTTTTTCTCCCTCAAGTGCAAATTATTTGACCTTTTTTTTTTTTTGCATGCGAGTCTCATCAGGGGTATGTCTTTTGTTTGATCTAGCTTTTTTCTCGATACTTTTTTCCGATCTTTACTCATATGAATACTTGATTGCCGGTATCGAATGAAAAGTACTCATTCAAATATTTTTTCGGAATTTTAGGCATAGTGACTTTAAAAGTTACAAATATTTTGATTAGATTCTGAAAATTTTTTTGGTCTCGATATAAATATAAAATAAATAGCAAGTTGGTCGATATTTGTAGGATAGACTTTATTCCATCATATTCCTAATAATTATTTATTAATAATGGAAAATTTGATACTTTTTAATTAAAATCCTTTAATAAACACTAAATTGCCTATTGTAAACTGTATTCACTAAATTTAAAAGTGCTCAAATATTGAATAGAAAAGCAAATTATAAACTAATAATAAAAATAAATTTTAATAGAAAATGTGCTCTAAAACGGAACTTATTTTGAATTTTCAAGATTTTTTCAAAACAAAAAATTCGATTTTTCTTCACTTTTAGCGTTTGCGGCTTCTAAATGACCTCCGATTGGAACTAAACTTCAAATTTATATGTATTAAAACTATCTGCATATTTTTAAGGGGTGTAGCCTTAAAAAAATATTGATAGTACAAAATAAAAGCCGTTTAGAGCACATTTTAAAAAATACTTCTAGAATCTCATATCTTTATTCTTGTGAAAGAAAAAATGTTCATTTTTGTCGACCACTTTATTTTGGAAATCCGATTTTGGTTGAGAAAGCCTCGAAACAGAAAAAATAAATAAATCACGCGCTCACAAGCTCCAATTACCCCTTCCTCCCCTGGTGCCAGGGAGGACTGTGAGGAAAATGGATAGTAAATCGATTGATTCTATTGGGCCCTTTGATCGACGTCAGGAGCCTAAGATGGAAAAAACTTAAAACAAAGAAAAAATACTCATACTTAAAAATACTCGATACTTAGTGGTATCGATACTTTTCTTCCGATACTTTCTGGTATCGATACTTTCCTTTCGATACGATACCAAGTACAAGTATCGATACTTTTTTTCGATACCGTATCCCTAGTCTCATTCCATTTTTTCAGACTCTGGTTTCGGCCGGCCGAAAGGTTCGGCCACTTTTTGGGAAACGAAAGTAACCGAAACCGAATATTCGGTCGGTTCCTACTTATTATATTTATTTTGAGAATTAAAGGGAAAAGAAATTTAATTATATAACAATTTTAATTATTTTTCATTAAAGAGATTTAATTATTTCATTATTATAATTAATTAACCTTGATTTGCCCCCGGGCCTTGATGTACTAAATAGCCATTTGATCCAAGGATCGCGCGGGTTCGCATCCCGTCCCTCATGACAAAAATATTTTTATTTTAATTTAAATAAATAGGGACGGAATCTAAATGGCCCCCAATGCCAAAAAAGATCTTAATAAAAAAAAAAAAAAAAAAACTCTTTAAGCTTCTACATTTGGGGAATTGTGAATTCGGCTGGTGGATTCTCCATTCATTTCGAAATTCGACAGGAAATTGTTCAAATAAAACGCGACAGACAAACAGATACCCCGCAATTATATGGCTATTGTATAGGTATATTATTCTTAAGGAAAGGAGAGCGGTTCCAGAGTTTCTCGGAGGGAGGGGGTAATCTGGTGTGACTGGACGCACAGTCACACTTTTTTCTTACTTTCGGTAATTTAAAGATGCATTCTGCACTTGTTTACCATCTGTACCTGGAAGAATAAAAAAAAAGTTTTTAAATTCTTTTGTTGGACGTTTCGGATGACGAACGAGCCCTTTTTCGGGACTAAAGCTTGTTATGATATTTATTTAATAACAGGTTAATCACACATATTCCTGGTTAGTTGAATCACCTGATTTGAGATCCTTCGATTTTAATTTAATTATTGAACGGCCAGAATCCTATTACATAATATCATATACATAATTCAATCCATAATATAAAAAATAATAATAATTCCCTATAATAAGCCAATACATTATTACATGCGGATACTGCTTTGAGCGTGCTGCCTCCTCATCTCCCCAGGATCTGAAGCCAGAATGTCCAGACCCATGCGACCACAAATCTGATTAGCCACTCCCGTCATCCTACAGAGACCACCAAACAACCTTTGATCCCGCCTAAGGACACGTGTGGTGTGGTGTAACATCGAACAAAAGAATTTAAAATTTATTCCATATTGTTGGAGTCAAAATCACTTTAGTATCTCTGATGTGAATAGTGGGGAGGGGATAATTCAAGCAATTTAACTCCCCTCCTTAAAAAAACATTTCTTTATTTTTGTCTAACAAGTAATAATAATAGGAGTATTTGTGATCTTGTTTTTTGTCCTAAATGTCCTAAATCGTAAACCGTTTAGCACAAAAGTTAACGAACTGATCAAAAATAAATTTGTCCTATGTCGTATTTGATGACTAGTGGAGTTAGACACTTTTATTTATTTATTTTGTTTAATGGAAGAGGATAGCAAATAATAGAGTCTATTCAGTAAAATTTATTGGGACGTTTCGGCTGGGATCACCACAGAAAAAGGTAGATCCAAAGTAGATCTCCTCTATAACATTTTACAATTTATTTATTTGTTTCTTTACTTGATAAAACTACCCAACAGGAGATTCCTGAGAGCGTCGATATTAAAGATATAAAAACAAAGTACTTGTAAAAATGTAACATTTTCATTATTTTGGCAAATTTTGAGGCTTATGAGCGAGCTGGAGGATGTCAAATGACCTTTTTTTTTTTTAAACATACTTTCTTCTCATTCACACTCACACACACATTCACACAGTCTTTTCGGCAACTCAGGCCATATAAGACTTTGACGATGTCCGTTATTGATTAATATACATATTTGGGGTCCAGGCATTCTTTTTTAAGCCATTTGGTATCCAACCCCTAAAAAATTTTCCTTTCTTTCCCTCAAGTCGTAAATTCTTTCCTTCTTTTTTCCTGGGGAAAAAAATTTTTACCTTTTTTCTCTTATAAATTTTGTTTCCTGCCCTTCCCCCCCCCTTTTTCCCCCCCTTTTTATTTAAAAAAAAAAAATGGGGGGGAGAAAAAAAAAAGTGGAGGAAGGAAAAAAAAAAAAAAAAGGGGGGGGGGGGGGGGGGGGGGGGGGTAAATGGCTTAAATAAAAACATCGGACTGCCTGGGGTCCGAACCCGCGACTTTTGGTATACAAACTTAGCACGCTAACCTCTACACAATCAAATTATCTAAACCAAATTAGAACCAAGGGCGGATCCAGAGGTGTTTCTCGGGAGGGGGGGGAATCTGGTGTGACTGGTCGCACAGCACACAATTTTTTCTTACATTCGGTAATTTAAATGCGCATCCTGTACTTGTTTGTCAGAATATAAATACAAACTCAGGATTCGCAGTGACTTTGCAGCCAGTAGATAAATAAAAAATCTTTTATTTAATTTTTATTTGCCGACGTTTCGGTCGCCAATCACGAACTTTATCAAATATTGTCAATTATACACGATCTTAGGTATTTTAATATTCATTGCAATTTAATACAATTTCTTTTTACTTTGTTTGATATGTATAAAAATATTATCTTTTACTTTATATGAATAAGAGACCTCCGAGCAGCAAGTAAAAGATAATATTAAGAATAAAATTTCATTTTATAAAAGATAATATTTTTATACATATCCTGAGTAAATCTCCACAGCCATAAAACATCAATTATAAATACACATCAAATTTTTAAGTATTCATTTTTAAAATTTTACATTAAAAAGAATTCCCCCCCCTGGGTTCGGATCCCAGGCAGTCCGATGATTTTATTTAAGCCATTTGGATAACAAATGACTTAAATAAGAATGCCTGGACCCCAAATAGATATATTCAAATAACGGTTATCGTAGTCTTAAGTTGCCGAAAAGACTGTGAATTTGAGTATGAATGGGAAAAAAGTGTGAACGTTAAAAAAAAAACGTAATTCGTAACTTTCCGTGCTATTACAACTTTGAAATAAAAAAAAAATGAGTTTTTTCAGCCCCCAAGGGGGGCACCATATTAAATATATAGAACAGTATATTTATCTGAGCTACAAAAGTGGATAAATACAAGAACCTCCCACTTTAACCTTTTCAACATTAATCAAAGATGATTATGCAAATTAGCAAAAATATTTTTCAATATCCCCATCCGATGTTGCTTAAGCATCTTCTCTCACCCACTCTCTCTCTCTCTCTCTCAATTTGTCCATATCTATTAAATTATAAAAGGCAAAGCAAAACAAATTCCAGTTGAGTCATTATACAGTAATAATAGAGCATAAAGTCAGCCAGATAGGGAGTAGAGCCTGGAAAACATGAAGAGAATTCCCCCCCCCCCCCCTCTCTTTCAAATAAATTTGAATATTCATGCAGAATTAAATTTCATCAATATCTCTCTCTCTCTCTCTTGGGTCTTCTTCTTGAATTTTCAAATACAATTATAAATAACATATCTACATGTTATATGAGAATTTTCGTTCACATATGTTTGAATTATAAATAAATAAATCAACGTTTAACGTTGAAATATGATTATAACTGGTATAAATCATCATTTTTTCATTTTCTACGAAATACTATCTTCATAGTTGAAAATGAAGAAGCGTATTTATTTTCTGCGTTATAAAAGTGTCTAGCATTAAAAAAAAAAATCTGGTGTGACTGGCGCACAGCACACAACTTTCTCTTACCTTCGGTAATCGAAAGTTGTGTACTGTGCTTGTCACACCAGATTTGTTGTGTCGACATGTATTTAGTTCCCGGCAGTAGGGAATATTTGAATCCAGTTGTAAAATTTATAAGTATGGGAAAATATTTATATTTTGTTACCATGGCAACCATTTCTCCTATCTTTCCTATGAAGCACAAGAGTAAAGTGTGCTTCAAACAATTTTGAGGGCAAAACGAGAATATACATTTTAAAGAGAATCTAAAAAATAATTGATTTTTGAATTTAAAAAAAAATCGTTGGAGCAAATTTTGAGAAAATCGAAAAAAACTGAAAAAGTGCATCAGTAAAGTACTAGTACTCTTTGGTCGATTTTGGTCAAAAGCTTCGTGTCAGGTCCCATGGGGGTGCCTAACTTAAATATAAAATTTCAACCTCCTAGCTCTTTCCGTTCTTGAGATATTTTGTTCACAGACACACAGACACACACACACACACACAGACAGACCATGTCGCGAAAACCACTTTTTTGGACTCAGGGGACCTCAAAACGTGAAGATCCATCAAAATCTCGACATCGAATTTTTGACATGAATCCAATACTTTCTCTCTATATATATATTACATATATACATAGGCAAGAGAAAGTAAAAATCATAATACTAATTAACCAATCGGAAAAATTCGTCCCCATTTGGGGATATGGGGAGCCGATTATTTTTCCTGAAGACTCATCTAACAAGGCCCGGCGCATACCGATTGAGCAAAAAACGCTCTTTTTGCCGCCCAAAATAATGTTCGCATCAAGCCAGCACCCTCCAGCTCATCTTAAGGTGCGCGTCTCGAAAAGTCGTTAGAAGACGATTCAGTTCCAAGTTACTCTAGGCGGCAAGAGATGGCGTTAGTTTTTCCCATAGGGATACAAGGGATTTATTCCATTACATTTGAAAGATTTCAGCTAATTAATTAAGCGTAGAAAATTAATTATTTTTTAACACAATGATTACTAATTTAATTAACTAGATATAGAGAGGATTTTTTTAAAAATACCGATACTCTTTTTCGATATAACATCCCTAGTCAAGGGACAACTTCAAATGGCTTTGACCATTATAGTAGTTTACAATTAAAGAAATAATACTTCGATTGTATTTTATTTTCCTCTTTCCTTAACCCCAAATATGGAGGCTCAAAAGATACAGAATTTTTCCAATTGGAAAGTATTTAATTCTATCTCTTATTATGAAAATTTAAAACCAATTAATTTTAATAAATTAATAAGGATGTGGCGTGCCAAGTAATATGATTGATAACAGGTGAAGGCTAGGCTCTTGGCAATGAGAAAAATAACTTTTTAGAGTGTTTTCTCCGAATATTTCGAAGGCATTTAATAGCACTTCTTCATCAGCGGCTCACTCTATGGCGTTTCGCTCCAAAATTTTAACTTGTATGTGGCCATAGAGTGAGCCGCTGATGAAGAAGTGCTATTAAATGCCTTCGAAATATTCGGAGAAAACACTCTAAAAAGTTATTTTTCTCATTGCCAAGAGCCTAGCCTTCACCTGTTATTAATAAATTAATGCCCAGTTTCACCAACATATCTCAGGTCTCAAGCTCGTCTTACATCTTACATTTGAACTTAGAGCGTTGCACCAACATTTAATCGGGACTTAAGTCCTGTATTTGAGCTTACATCTCAAGTAGTCAAATTTGACGACTTAAGTCCCTCTCAGCCAGAATTCATAGCCTAAAATGAGAATTGTGACATTTTATCTAATCAACTAACTATCTATATATACCCTTACAATATATTCATTTTTTTTTAATTAATCAATTTTATTGTTATTATTAAAAAAAAAATTATTTTCATACTGCCTGTCAAGAATTTTTAAAAAATATACCAGGTATATTTATATTATATATAAAATTTGTTAAAGCATATATCTTACAGCAAAGACGGTGTGTAAAAGTTTAAACTGTTTTTAATCGCTATAAATTGGTTTTTACTTCAAGATATTAATAGAAAACGTGGATATTGGTGTGAATGGAGCTGAAGATTTTGTTTAGTCTATTTGCAAAATGTTATAATTGACAGAGAAGGTGCAACTGGACACAAATCCCTTAGCCTCCTAGTGGCAATGAACAAAGAGACGAAATAATTAAAAAAAAAAAAAAAAAAAAACATCCAAAAGGTTAAAGTTAAAGACATTTTATTCATCTTAAGATACATAGATTATGTGTACATTTATTTAATGCTGACTTCGAGCCATCTTGCTCCCAATCAGGTATCCGGGTTTTTCCCCATCCGATGCACTGCTTTGCCCGAGGTTGTATAAGGAAAAAATTTATATAAAAAAAACCTTATCATTTTTGTATAAAAATAGAAGTTCAAAAGGTAAAATGCATAGCAAAAAAGAATATATAAAAAGTAAAAGCATGTAAAAAATTCAATTTTAATTGTATATTTCCGAGATGAGTGGATTTTCGTGGAGCCGAGCTTTCGTGGTAAACCTGTTGGTGAGTTTTT